>WAAB01020219.1:60121-80770 GCA_013389865.1 Piaya cayana
GAAAGGCAGGTCTTGCCAAACTAACCTGATCACCTTCTATGACAAAGTGACTAGACTCTTGGATGAGAGAAAGGCTGTGGGTGTATCTTCCTGGACTTCAGTAAAGCCTTTGACACAGTTTCTCACAGCATTCTGCTACAGAAACTGTCAGCCTCTGGCCTGGACAGGCACACACCCTCCTGGGTGGAAAACTGTTTGGATGGCCGTGCCCAGAGAGTGGTGGGAAATGGAGTTAAATCCAGCTGGAGGCCAGTTACAAGTGGGGTTCCCCAGGGCTCAGTGCTGGGTCCAGCCCTGTTCAATATCTTTATCAATGACCTGGATGAAGGAATCGAGTGCACCCTTAGCAAGTTTGCAGACGACACTAAGCTGACTGGAAGCGTTGATCTGCTGGGGGGTAGGGAGGCTCTGCAAAGGGATCTGAACAGGCTGGACCACTGGGAAAGTCCAATGGCATGAGGTTTAACCCTTATTAGCCACTAAGTCTGTCAGGCATGATATGCCCTTACTGATGCCCTGTTGCCTGTCACCAATCACCTCCTGATTTTCCATATGCCTCAGCGTAGTTTTCAGGAGGATCTGCCAGGCACAGAGGTGAGACTGTCTGGCTTCAGACTCCTTTTTTTTTTCTCTTTTAATATAAGGCATTTTGTTTCCTTTTAGAAATAGAGAAATTGATTTTTATTTCTAAAATGGATCAATGCCCAGAAAATTACACTGGGCATGGTAAAAATATAAATACTATTGCATTTTTTGTTATTCTTTTATATATGTATATGCTCATGTTTTCACATAAACTCAGATTACTCAGAAGTCATACACTCAGTAACTTCTATGTGGATTCTTACCAGAGTTTTTGTCCTCTTTCCCAAATACTTCATTTGAGTTCTCAGCAATCAGAGGCAACCTCTGATTGATCATTCCTTACACAGAGACAATACATGCACTTTCTAAATAGGCTGCAAGTATACACAGATAAGTAGGTGCTCCTGTAATAGCTCAACATTTTCAAACTCTCTTCCTTCCTTTTTCTCATTATTTGGTTGAACTTTGCTTAAGAAACCTTAAATCTACAGTCCAAATGTCAGATTTTACCCCATGCCCCTTGACTCCATGAGATTCATATAAAATACACAATGTAAACTGAAGTTGAGATGTTTCAACTTTCTTGGTATTTTTTGCTGCTTCTCAAACAATTTTAACATGTTAGTTCTGAGAAACAGAAACTCTTACAGCAAATAAATCCAGAACCCTGCTAACTGAAATGTATCTGCAGAATAAAACTCTCATTTATTGAGGGTTTTTTTTATCAGATGTTGAGCTTAATATAGCACAATTGTTAGATATCCCTAGTTTTTGATAGACATCAAACTTTTGGACAGTTTTTCCAATAAATGGATTATTAGACAAAAAGGAACAGTAAGCTGTAGTGAATACTACCAGTCTTTTTGTTCTCAGTATTCGAAACCCACTGATTTTTCATATCAGCTATACTGTAATTTCACAGATCATACATTGCAGTAGGCAATACCTGACAATGAACATATTTGCATGATGTAGTTCCACATCATCTTCCCTAGATGAGTCAGTTTTATCCTTTCCACCATTTAGTCTCCTGTTCACTCTAATAATGACCTCTCTTCGTCTTCTCTTTCATTAATTATTCCTAGAGCCATAAAAGGCTCTGTCAAGCTATGTTTTGAAAAAACAAACAGGTACCTGTTTCTACTAAACAGGTGTAGAAATCTAAAATTCTCATTTAATTGACAAGATTTTTGCCCTTCTAAGGCTTTTCTGCCCATGTTTTGCATAGGTTGTCATTTTTCCTGGCCACGGCACTTCCTTAACAGGGTAACACAGTAAAACATATTTATTTACTCATGGCATAAAAAGGCAAATCAAATACATATATATTACTTCCCTACCACTGTATCCTCATAGTCCTTGACAGATACATTTTTCAACTTTCCCTTAATGTCTTGTTTGCTATTGAATCTATTTTGCTAATGTATGCTGCTCATTTTTGATCTCACAGTTTGCTCTTCCATTTTATGTCAGCATTACCCTTTATAACAAAGGACCAGCAAATTACACTTTGCAGTCAATGAGTTATATTTCTGGAACACATTTCAAAAAATATTCACAATTCAAGCTAAGAAAAGCAATAATAAATTAATATCAAGGACTCATAGGCTACTTTACACTACACTGAAATTGAGCTGAGTCAGCTGCTCTGAAGGTTGAACTTGACAATGTCCACATTTAAACTAGCAATCCAAGGTTGTGTTGTCATCTTGAGACGGAAATGGCTTTCAATTTATTTAAATTCTACAGAGCCCTTCACTCAAATATTCTGCAAGGTCTTCACAACACTAATTCTAAAGATGAAAACATTACTGACTGCTCTTTCAACTTTGAGAAATATACGTGCTAAGATGAGGTGGTTCAGTAGCCAAGACACCTTATGACACCTAGACAGCTGCATTAGGTGTTCAGCCTTTAATAATGGAAGAGACTAGCCTAGTCTCCTCAAGTGCATCATACTTGTCAGCAGAGAAAAGTACTCCAGATGACATGGAATAATATGCTAGTTTGTCCAATGAATCCTAGTCAAAGGAACCAACGCAAATTCTCTCTTTCAAGCCATAAGACACTTACTTATTAAAAAAAGAGCCGAACCTCTGACTTTATTCCAACTGGCTCAAGATTTCACTACAGGTCTTTCCCTGAAGTCCCACTGATCAAGAATTCTCTCTTTAATCCAGGAAGCCTGCAGGAGAAGCAAAGCAACTGTAAAACCACCCTAAGGTGTTTCTCTTCATTGTCAGAAGGTAAAGGGACACTGACATATCCTTTCCTACTCCATGTGCTTCTTACAACTCCAGTGCTGGGGAGCTGTAAAGTCTCACAGGTGTTTAAGGAGTGACAGCTCTTGCGTTTGTGGACGTGTTAGGGAAACAAACGTACACAGCAAGGATTCAAAAAGTACTAATTCAGGTGAACCTCAGTTCAATACACCAACAAAATAAAACACTGCATATGACTAAGTACTTCCATTGTTTTGCTTCTCATTTAAACAAATGTTTCACACATGGGCTACGGTCCCCTACAAGGCAAAGTATTTCTTCTGAATGAGTTCTCTAAGCCATCAAGTATCTCTCACTTTTGCCTCATCAATCTTTACAAACATTACAGTTCTATTATTTAGCATAATTTATATTATTTTATATTTTATACTAATAGGTATTCTACTGTAATACGACTTATTCTATTTTCATCATAAATAATATGAAAAATAGTTAGGGGACCTCGGGAACAGTCCATCAGGGGATAAAGACCTCTAATCCAGACTTTCATTTGCATGTCTTATAAAGTTTATCTACTATTTTCTTCTCCTTAGGAGTTAAAAAGTTAATTTGCCCAGAGTACTGGCAATCTTCTTTTGACTTAGGGTGGTATATCTAAATAATCACTAAAATTACTTTATCTACTTTGACAAAAGTTATTAAATACTATTTGCAAGGGGGTCTTGTTTAGTAAATTCCCTGATACATCAGCAAAAGCTATCAGAGTAAGCAAATAATCCTCATTTCAAAAATAAAGTGTGTGTTTTTAAACAGAGAAAATCCCCAAATAAATAAATAATAACAGTAGTAATAATGGAAATACATACATGGAAAGATTCTGCAATTCACAATAAAGCGTGAAAATGATAGGTAGCAAAAGTGTTCCTTTAGCCTTCCCAAAAAAGCTGCAAGCCAACCAGCCATTTGGCAAATGAGCACGCAAAACCTGAGGTGAGATCATGATACTTTATTAGGAGTTTCAGNTATTTCTTCTGAATGAGTTCTCTAAGCCATCGAGTATCTCCCACTTTCGCCTCATCAATTTTTACAAACATTACAGTTCTATTACTTAGCATAATTTATATTATTTTATACNGTTCTTGGTGTGGTTAGCAGTCTAAATCTGGAAGCTGACAGTTTGGGATGTCAGGGCAAAGACTCCATTTGTCTGTTGCTTTATGTGTGTTCTGAGTTGGCAGGTTCATTGAGGCTGATCTTTTCTCAAACCGTCCTGGAACTGTCTAATTTAAACTATCGTCTGTTCCACTAGACTAAGAAGATTTCTTTTTAAATAGAATTTATTTGTATAAGCCCATATATTCAAATTACAATGTGAGTCATTGCTGCTACTGTATATATAAATAATAAAAATTGTTTCGGTCTGTATCAAAGTCAATCAGTGTTAGATATAATTGGTGGAACTCATTATTTTAAGTCAAGCATGACAGTTTTACAATTACAATATGTATTTAGTTTAAATTAATGCTGTCCCTAAAGGAAACATGAATTCTACAAATCAGTAGCGAAGCATCTAACTGCCAGCATACAGCTCACAACTCATCAAAAACAAACACATTTTCAATAGCTAAAATTTATTGTTTATGCCCTTTACATTTACACATAAGTTTTAAATATCTCTAAAATCTCTGTTAAGGTTTATTAAAAGTGCTACTTGCTATTAATCTTCTAAAATACTCTCCTTGGAATGTTCTTGAGTTTAATTTCTCTCTATGTATAACAAGTCTGCCACCTAGTGCTTTATGGGCACCTCTAGTATAAGTTTTATTTGACGTATTTTATTTTTTAATAAAAGATGCCATGCTTTAAGTTCATGAATGAACATACATGCATGTTTCCCTACACAAAGACTGCTTAAAATCCACATTGTATTTTCTTGCTGACAGGTTGCATACACCTATTAGACCGTGCATGTACTTCTTGACTGGCACACAACCATTATAACTGTGCTCTTTTGCTGTGAGATCTGATTGGTGCAAGTGGAAAAGGTAAAATCTGTAATTTATTTTATTTAAAAGATAAGGCAAAAAAAAAAAAAGGTATGACATCGGTATAGTACGAAAAATATTAGGGAAGCCAATATTCCTTTGGCCCAGTGCAGCTCCACACAAGGTCTCTTATTCAGTGAGGAGTGGCCTCATGGTGTGGTAACCCCCACACTGAAGAACACCTTGGAATGGGCTCTGGACTAAATCTTACTGATTTTACCAGTTTGGGATCCAGCAGTAACGACATTTAGGAAGGGGCAAAAGAGAAGTGGCAAATGGAAGACAACAGCTGAGGAGCAATGAGGAAAAGGAAGCATAAACAGCTTATATTCAGAAGAAAAGTTTCAAGCAGCAGGGCTGGAGTAGCTCAAGAACTAATTCATGGTAGAACAGAGTGTGCCACCCTCAAACTGAGAGCAATTGGATCAAGTTGTCATTCTAGATCCAGCACCCATCAGCTCGTAGAACAATTTGCTTCACAAAGGTTACTTTTACCGGGTTATGTCCAGTCTCCAGAAAAGGCAATTACCTAGATTTCTGCCACATCACTGCCAGCAAGTCAGACCACAAGAGAAATTTTGGCACTGTTTTTTGTGAGATTTCTTGTAATGGTGTTAATTCCCACTTTCCTTTATGAATTTATAACATACTGTAATATATGTAATTGCTACTGAAAACAGCACTTTCATTACTTTAGCCTCTTTGAAGTCCTGTTGTGTCAGCAGTCATGGGGCTAATGAAGCTCCAGGACTGGATTAGAATATTTGCGAGGTCCTACAGCCAGGAGCAAAATTTCCTTCTCTCTCCCCAGCTCCCTGCACAGATATATTATCTTCATAGTTTTCACTGAACATACATTTCATGCTTCCTCACCAATGTAGGACATGAAAGTATCATTCTTCATCTTTGTGAATTGCTGACATACTGAGAGAACTCCTTATTGCTATCCTTTCAACATGTACACCAAGGAAACCAGCAATTGTGTTATTGATCTTATAGCTCTGAGTTTAGAATGGCGTGGTAAAACCATAAAACCAGTACTCAGGTAACTCCCCAAAAAGTTTTGCAAAATATTTAGTCGTTTACATACAATCGCTTTTTTCTTTTTTTCCCCTGCTGTGTACTGTAAGTAGGAAAAAAAACAGCTAATAAATTGTATCCAAAAGCAACTTTAAAAAACCCCAGTTAATATTATTTAGTGATGAACATCTAAGAACTCAGTGATGTTTTCTCTGGTTTTGCATTTCCTCCTTCCATGTCCACAAGGTGGACTAGAAGAGCTCAGCAGTGACAGTGCTCTGTAGTTCATCTGACCCTTAAGGCTTCTTCATCCCAGGAGATTTGAAATAGTGGCTGATGATTCACTCTGTGAAGCCATACACAACTAATATTTCATAAAACACTGGGATAAGAGAAAGATTAGAAGATCACAGAATCGTTTAGGTTGCAAAAGACCCTTAAGATCACCAAGTCCAACTGTAAACCTCACACTGCCAAGTCCACCACTAAACCATGTCCCTAAGATCTGTGGAAGCTAATGAAGCTAAGGTAATAGTCAAAATAAAATTTACAAGTTACTTCATGTTCTTTTATGTATAGATATTCGTGCTTCCTCTGTAAATCCAACAACTATCTCCATCAGAGGCATAGATGCGGAATAAATGATCAATACATAGGTTTTAATTCTACGAAAAGCCATGATTCACTAAGCCCCACCCCATTTTAATTCTCTTTTTTAAGTAACCCATCCCTCCTGACCTCTGTTCATTCCTGGTTTCTCTAACCTGACTCAAAGGCTATGTTCTAATCTCTAACAAATGTAAAAGTGGGTCTGCTGTGCAGCACAACAGACTCTATAGCTTTACTCTTCTGAATGCAAAAGGCATTTTCTACTTGTTCTACTTGTTCTTGAGTTCACACATAGTCACCAATCCACAAAACTGTCTGTTCACCCAAAGGTAAGCACTGGATTAAGCAAAACTGTTAATTTATTGTAATTTCATTGCATTGCAACTACATTCTTAATGCACCTTGCCAAGAAAATCTTAATCTTCTCAAATATATAAAAGTTTCACTCTCTAAAGAGAGCTGCCTATACTAAAAGAGCAACCAATCTGCAGAGCTAAACGAAGAAGCTACAACTTGTTCTCTTCATGGTTTATGGTAGCACCCTGAAATAATAAAAAATGCTTCTAAACAAGATTGTAAAGGGTAAAAAGGAATAGGCAACTAAGGTATGTAAATGCATGTACATTTTTTCAACTACATTTTCTTAGCTGGCTACTAGACTGGTGCTAACTAGGTGGAATAGACAATTCTCGAGTGCTCAACTCATCTGGAAATTCTAACTATGCAGGCAAACAATACAATTTATCATTCACAATACTGATTTGTTGTAAGATTTTATGCTCCACATGTAGTGGTATCTTCTGTATTTCATGTTTCAAATGTGGTATCGGAACTGTGACAGTCAAAACAATGTACATAAACCAGACATTTTGGAAAGCTTTTGACCTTAGAAGTACAAATATCTAAAAGAGGTTTATGAAGCAGAGTATCACATCCTTTCAAAACAGGTGATTGTTAGCATGACTCTAATCCACTGTCTATATAGTAACAAATCACGAAAAGTAAACTTAAACTCTCATTTTCTCTAGAATATTGATTTAACTATTTATCTATTTACCATTTAAAGCTTTGTGGCTGTTTATAACCCAGGTCAAAATCACAGTGGTGGCATTTGTCCCACTGATTCCTCCCAATCAGTCTAAAACCATCTGGTTTTGCTGTATGTTGCTTTGCACCCAGAAGCAGTGATTCCAACACCAATGCATTTTTAATGCCGACATGCAAAGATCTAATCCAGCAATTTGGATGCATACTTTGCCGTCTTGGTGTCAGTGTTATACATCATACTGTCTGAGATATCAAAGAACAATAACAACATCAAATACTAATGCGCCATGAAAAAAATGTTATATTTATGGCTTGTGTACATGCATAAGTCAGCTGCACAACCATCTCTGGCCTCCAATCAGGATTCATTTATATGGATTGAATTGGCTTCTGATCATTCACAGAAAGACTGGCTTCCACAGAAAGGCCTAGGGGTACAGAGGCTCCCTACCAGAAATATAGAGACACAATCCAGAAGCACACTTGTACTCAACCTACAAGAATACTTACATGGAGAAACAAGACTGTGGCTTTTAAATTCAGGGAGGTTTTTTGTGTACTCATATTTCTTCTTATGTATATGAAATATTTGATAAGATTTCCAATGATATTCCTAAACAGTGGCATATCAGTAACTTTTGGTTCAAGAAATCCTCCCTCTTACAAAGTTTCTGAACTGCAAATTATTGTAAGCAAAGAGAGAAACATCACTATGTTTATCTATTTACTATACTCTTCCCCTAGCACTCATATTCAGCCACTACCAACAACAGGGTACTCAAATAGATAGCCCATCATGCAGCTGCTCATGCTTTCTTATACATCCAATATTTTTCTAATTTTTGCATCAGTGAGGCTCATTCTCATTCTCTTTCTCTCCGAGAAGTTTGTTTGTGCTTTTTCAATCATGCAGTGAAGTCATGAAGAATGGAATGAAAATGATTTTAATAGAAGCAGTGGGTGACAATTTTCACACAATCTGGGTAATACAATATTGCACGCCCTGTCTATCAGGCATCTCCTACTCCACTTTTAGTAAATTTTGATAATTTAAAGTAGAGCTCACGTCCAGTGCTGTTGTGCTTTGAAATGCCATATTAGAATGAAATCTGATGTTTAACAAACTGTTCCTGTTGTCTCTGGGATTTGATAGCTTTGTTGCTATCTGCGCTTATCCTTTTGGCACAGTACCTGTATTTACATTAAGTCCCTACTTTCAGCATGTTACTTCATAAATAAATCTCATTCCCTTTGATCATGCTAGACCTTCCTGTAATGTTTCTGCTTTCAGTCATGCTCAAATCGCTTCTGCAATCACAAGATCCATGTACAGCATTTATATTCTGCTTATTTTCCTACATCACTATGAAAGTGAGTAGGACTCAAAGGTACTTGTGGGTCCCTGCAAATTCGGGACATCTATGATCCAATGAAAGGAAACAAATAAGGAAGAAAGTAAAACAAACTGTGCGATCCCACTGGCTAACTCTATTTAAAGTTTAGAGTCTACTTACAATCTTAAACAACCTATTGATGTTAACACCAGAACCTACACCACCAACAGACTGTTCCCCTTTCCTAGGCTTGACGTAGCAATGAGAGTCAAGAGGGAAGAGAAGACTAGACAAGAACTATGTAAGCTCGGCAGAGTGCTGAAAGAGATGAAAAAAGCTGAACTTTTATATGGCAGAGGATATTCACAATATCACAAGTCGCAGAAAGCTCCTCTAAGGTAACAAGTATTCGCAATCCACATTCTGCTGTTACGGAGAAATTGAGGTCACTGAATATTGTCCAAAGAATCCTAAGGTTTTGGCTTAGAAAAATATTCCAATTTAGGGCAGTATTAGCACAAATCAAAAAAGATAAAATGTGAAAACTTCAAACTGGTCATTTGGAATATGGCGAAACTCAAGCGTATGACTAAATCTTTCCTCAAGAAGATCCCAACCTTGCAGCAAATTACTAGTTGAATTCCTGCTTTTGTACCATTCACTGATATCGATTTTAAGAGGTAGAAACAAATACGTCTATAATTTTTATCTCACATAAGCATGTCTATACACAGTCTGGTTTTCCTCAATATTTTCCTCCCTCCTGAGCAATTACTGCTCTGGTGCTGCAAAAATAAGAATATTCTTCACTTCAGGGAATAGTAAAGCAGTAACACAAGTGTCTAAAGAGAATGCTTTTTACAAAGTATTGAAATAAGCACAGGAAAGTACCATCCAAATGCCCATTTTGCACAGAAGTGAAACATTTTTTTTATATAAATTACAGCTTATGGTAAGGTCATATTTTAAAATGCTTATCTAGATAAGAAAATGGAGCATCTCTTTATGAGATATATATATTTTAATACATAATTTAGCAAGTAATGGACAGCGCTGATAAGCAATTGTCATTGAAATCTTAGGTCACTCAGTTATACACAAATTAATAAATTATTTTGCATTGTTAAACAGCAGCCACAAAATGAAGAAATACAGAATACCATTATTTTAAATTAGCACAGGCTCCTTATTAGCTCAAGATAAAATAACTCTGCAAATCATTTATATACAAAATTTTAAACCATTGAAAGTATTAAATGAAGAATTATCATTCCAGAACAACTAGATCTCTAAAATATTTTAAAATCTGACAGAAGACAAATAATAGTAGTGAATTAGAGGTGAGAGTGTATCTTGAAGACAGTAAAAAAAAAAAGGTGCTCGAGATCTACAAATCTCATTAATGTCAATTTTTATGTGTTGATACACATATCCAAAATTACCTACATTACACTATATTCATAGCATGAACTTCTCATGTACTCAATGGAAAGTTCCATATCTACAAAACTTGTAATATTTATAAACACAAAAATTTATTCCTCAAAATAACAAATTTCTAGTCTTAAATAAAAAATTCTAAGCAACAAACAAATGGAATTTAATATATTTGATCAATGGTATCTCTCCAACACGCTTTAAAGGAGTATTTTCATATTGGTCTACTTCATGTAAACCATCAACAATGTTATCAGTGTCTTCAAAAAGATATATTTTTAAATTATCTTCCAGTTTGAAGTATTACATTTGAACTTAACTTGTCTTTGAGGAGAAGAAAAGAAAACCAAAACAACCCGCATCAAATTTCTTTTATACCTGGCAAGACGAATAAATGTTTTAGGCCTAGGGATATGTCTGTGTCTGTAATATAGTATGTGTCAATTTTGTTCTGTAAAACATACCTTGTAGATGCAAAGCATCCAAGGTAGGAAAGAAACATTAGTAATAAACAAATGTTTCTCTTTTTTAGGTAAATGATGCCTTAAAGAGATTCTAAAACAAAGTTTTTATGTACATTCTAAAATGAAACGCTAAAAAAACAAGGCCAAAGATCAGAATGGATGCTATAAATGTATTCATCTCTTTATGCAAATTTAAGTTTAAGGAAGGGATGATGTTAGGGAACAACAGACAATTGGATCCAATTGTCTGACGTTCAGCAGATATGTGCAAAAGTCACAACAGGTAAAACAGCATTCTCCAACATCCCATTCACTTTTATGATGATTAAAATAACTATTTATCATCAATATTGGCACAGCAAAATAAGGAGAGCTCACTAAGGGGGTTCTGCACATGGAGAATAAGCATTCTCATCCCTTCAGGCCTTTCACTATGACTATCAAAAATTTAATGCTTTAATGTAAATTCGCCAGAAGTGCTTTTTGTACAACAATAAGAACATGGAGACGACACAAACTATCATTTATGATACTCTGGAGAGCAGCTGTGGATCATGGACCTGGAAGGCACGCTGGCCAAAGCATCCAGCCTGCCCCCAGGAATGGTGCTGTTTAGCCTGTTTGCATATCCCACCACAAATTCTGTCTTTCAAACAGTGACACAATTACTTATTCCTTTCATTACACTTGATAAAGAGAATAACCCCATGGCTTAGTCAGTACCTCTAACATAGGCATAAGGAATTATCTTTTAGTAGACTCTAATTTTCATTCTTGTGGACAAAGCAACAGAGAAACCCAGTGGAGCATTTTTTTTTCAGTAAATATATCAATGTTCAGCTTCAGAAAAATCTTTAGACAAATATTTTTCTTTTTCCAAAGAAATGAAATTTTCACATAACATGTAAACAGCATTTAAGTACTGAACATTAAAAATAGAAGTACTCACAGTAGCATGTTCCCCTAAGTGGATTTCCAAGATACCTATTTTCAGAGTCACAGCTGAAGGGGAAAAAAAGACAAAACCAAATATATATGTTTAATATTGCCATTAAACACTGTATAGTTTTAATAAAAAATCAGCTAGAATATTTATTCCAAATAGCATGTTTCATTAGCGATAGCATAAACACATGAAAATAAGACGTATTTGATATAGTACTTAGAGTGTGCTACTTTCCCGAGGCACCTCTCCTCCTCATAGAAGGAACCCAGAGCAACTAGGTTTTTCAATAACACACCTCAGCCACATGCTTAAAGTCAGTGCCTATTGTAGGATTTACTGCAGGTGGTACGTCTCCACTAACAAAGAAAAGAGCCAAGCGGGGTGGTCAAGTGCTGGGTATCTAATTATCGATGATGCCTCAGTGATAAGTTACTCCCTTCGCTGGTTTTGATCTGGCCTTCGCCAAGACAACAGCTCAGTATCCATCACTGACCAGAGAAAGTGTTCCCAAGTACATCTCTCCCTCTAACACACGCAGTCCTGAAACATTTCAAGACCAGGCTTTCCAGCTTTAAACACCTTCCACACTTCTTGATGTCATTCTTTCAGCCATAGAACATGCAATCTCTATTTCCAGCCACATAAACACCACTATGGTAGGGCGCAATTCATCCTTCATAGTATTTCCAACTCATTAAACAAACAATAATAATTAGAAAGAAAGAGCGCAACAAAACAAAACAAAAAAAACCCAACAAACCACTAAAGTATCCCTAAGCATAAAATGACAGTTACATTTTCCCAGCACCAGAGAGGACCTCGAGAAGATCCAGAGCTACGCTGTCTGCTCTAGAGAGGTTTGTCCTAAGCTGTGCAGCTGCAATTGGACCACAGCAAACAGCTCCGGGGTCAGAAATTGTAGCTGTGCGTGTAGCACTATAAGCAAAGCAGCGTCTCAGCTCCTTAGCTTCCCTGAACTTCAGAGGCAATTGCTTCTCTTCGTTGATCTCCTAGAGCATTACATGAAATTTAGAATACAACGTACTGATGCTCCCGACAAGACATGTACCCAATGAGAGCCAAAGAAATATCTTTCTTATTGATAAGATACATGGTTATATTTAGAGACAGGAAATATTCTACAGAATTGTACCAGGATCAAATTGAATTGTAGAACATTTCTCTAAAAATTCCTAGAAGTGCCTTAATAGAAAATTATTATCCTGTTTTTGGTTTTCTTCGTTATCCCACAGAAGTCTTCAGAGAGATTATAATTTTCTATTAAATACACAGAATGATTCCTAAAACAAAAAGAAAGGTTATTGCTGTCTATTAAATTACATATAAATATTTTCCCAGAGGAAATCTGGATCATTTAATACCTTGGACTACCTTTTCAACACTTTGTTCTAAGTAATTTAAATTGCAAAAAAAATTTTTGTGTGTGTTATTTTATTTGTGAGTAACTTTCTGACTTAGAAGTCATATCATTTAACAAGCTGCAGACTGTTGAATAAAGTTTGCACTTCTGTTGGTTTTTTCAACAGTTTCCAACTGGTGATTCTTAACACACTCATTTTTATTACAGAACAGGCACAGAATCTCTTTGCCTTTTGTTACAATATTATCAAGAAAACAACCAACAGCGGCAGAAAAAAAAAACCAAAAACGCTCTGTCCTTGCCCACTCTGGGTCTCACATCAGTATGAGAACTCTTTGTGGGGTAAACTATAAAGAAATCCAACTTTTTTTAATATAGAAAGACTTAACGTCTAAACTCCAAGAAACCAAAAAAACCCATCTGCTTCAACTCTAAATGCAGCACACAATTTTTGGTCTTGTCCATACAGGTGCCCTGGCCCTACAGTCCTTTCCAATGAATTCACAAGAAGGACTGATCATAGAATCATCAAGGTTGGAAAAGATCTCTATGATCACCCAGTCCCATTGTCAACCCTTATCACTGTGTCTAATAAACCAGGTCCCAAAGTGCCACAGCTAAACATTTTTTTAATAACTCCAGAGAAGGAGACTCCACCACCTCCCGGGGCAGCCAGTTCCAATGCTTCACTGCTCAAAGATCCTGAATAGCCCTTGCATGTACTTATAAAGAAAAGGAAAAAATAATCTCCAGTATTAATATTGGTCTGCCTGACAGCTATTTTTCTAAACATTACAAAACACTAACTAAATTCTTCAAAGAACAGCTCACTACTTAAACAGATTAGCCTTGTAAAAACAGATTCATGTCTGAAAGTGTCTTTAGGTTGGCAGTTCTGAAAGGAAGAGCTAAGGGAAAAGGATCATTTTTGAATGCAGACTTTAAAAGAATTTTCCCTTTTCTTCCCTTGTATGTAAGATTGTCAATAAAAGGACAGCAAATCGTGTAAGAAATTATAATAACATGATAAAGATTCTTGGAAGAGGATTTTTTTTTCCTTCTGCTTTGTTTCAAAGGCAAAGCAGACTATTAAATACAGGCAGTATACAGAATATACTGGGGCTTCATACAGAACACAAAAAATATATTTTAAATAGATAACTGTGTATTCAGAGTGTGAGGAAGAAGGCAGGAAACCTACCCTGTCACTCACTGAAAACAGCGCTGATTTATATGTATGACAGGGAAGAGCAATGTCTGACCACCATTAACAACAAGCCGTACGACTTTCCATCAGGAGAAACTTAAGAATTCTCCCATGAACTCTTGCCAGCCACAGCATTCATTGTGGTGACTGAACACACGGTCTAAAGAAGCATGGTTTCCTCCCAACACTAAAATGGATGACTTTTTTTTATAATCTGAGAATCTTTATGAAAGAAGAAAGCTATTTCCACACAGCTTCCCTCCTCCATTCAGCTCCCCTGCTAATCGGACAAAACCATCTCCTGTGGATCAATAACTTGCAGAACCCAGGGACTTCCAGCATCACATACATCTTTCTACTATTTAAATTTCTATTTATACCACGGAAAAAACTTATTTGTATATAAAGTAAAAATATCTATAAAATCTACCTAATAAGTCACAGGTTTCACTGCTTAAAAAAACCACACAAAAGAACAGTTAATACAGAAATTACTAGGTGGGGAATATTTTGCAACATTCAAGTATTCGCAACTATTCATTCAAATCCAAATAATTAATTCCCTGACAATTATAAAAGTGACCTTCAAGAACCTCGAAGGGAAAATGGCAATGCATTTTCATAGCCAGCTGCCTCAGTTCTTTCAGCACAGTTCATGGTGAAATGATAAAATACGCGTAATAAAAAAAAAGAACAATGAATTACACCACAGCAAAATATTTTTATATATTTTCCTATATATTATGCTTTCTGTATTGAAAGCCTCACAAAAGTTATTGTACCCAAGGATCTTGGGCAAGGCACGTCCATTAGGCTGTGGCAGCCTGTGTGCGAGCACGAGTAGCCACTGGAAAGGAAGGTGCTGGAAGGACCCGTGCCAGCCTGTGCTGTGTGCTGGTGGGTGTTACCGAAGAGAATCTCTTCTCAGGCTACATTGTTTTGTCTTCACACAAGATAAAAGGCACCACAGTATGGGAGGGAGGAGAATCTTGCCACAGATGGAATCTGTGCAGCATATCGAGGCAAAGTCCATTCAGTGCCGCATGCACACAGGGTTCCCACAAACTGAAAGGGCACATGATTTACATGCTACCTTCTAACCCTCTTTCATACATCTTATTAAAATAGCTAGTTTATTATGGCACTTCTTGCCAGGCCTTATTGAGGTACAGAAGGAATCCTGCAGTATTTCTCTTACTTCTCTGCCTCTGTCCCCAGCGCAGAGCACTCCTGTAATGTACATTAAGAATAGCAGTTCTTACAAGTTAGGGAAGCCTGCTTTAAACCAAATGAAAGATACTGTTTAAACACTTTCAGCAGGGTGAAAAGATTAAACTAATACTATTAGGAACACATGTAAAACTGTTCAGGTGAGTATGCATGCTAGGTTTGTCTTTTAATCCTATTCTATTTCATTAAGTATATGTATTGCTCAGCATTAGTCACTAATTATGGTTCCAATTACAAAATTTCCTATTCGCTGAATTATTTCCTTATGAGCTTTACTCACTGTGGTAATATTTGTACCTTTTCCAAAAGCCAGCACACATTTGACCATATGTGAAGCATAATATATGTCTCCTATCTGTGAAATGGGAGCTACAGTCGTTATTTTATGTGCCATAGGGCTATGATCATTTGCTTTAAGTGGTAATAATGAATGAGCAGTTCCACTCTGGCATGCCTCCAAAGACACAGCTCCCATTTACAAGGACAAATGGAGAAAGGCTCCTACCAGGTTACGTACAAATTCTATGGTTTGTTCCAATACAAAACTATTCAATTCATCAAGCTCACTGACCTTCTGATGGCCTGCTATTAGCAGTTATTCCCCAACCTCTCCCTCAATTATCCTTTCAAAATGAATAGTTCTCTTTTACTTTCTTCTTTTCTCCCTCTGTTTCCTGGGAGTTCAAAATAAAAGTGATGGACAAATGCAGAAAAAAAACCCCTAACTTCCCATGTTTAGGAGCAAGTGAATGATAATTTCTAGCTTTCTCTTTAAATACCATAAATCATAGAATGATAGAATCAGCAGGTTGGAAAAGACTCATTGGATCATCGAGTCCAACCATTCCTATAAAATACTAAACTAAAATATATTCAAGAGTACATGTTTACATTAATATTCACAGATTTTTAATTAATTTAATGAATTAAAGGCTATTTTGTAAGACTAAGAGTGTGCAAGTCATCCTGTGTAGAAGCTTAGCAACGTGTATGATCTTATGCACTATATCTACATTCTCCAACCTTAAGAAAGCTAAGGAACTGGTAGTAGAGGGATAAATATGTCTAATTTTATTGTGCTTATTGGTATCCCCCTTAAGGAAGGGTATAGCTTCAGGCTTTCACTTAAATTAAACTGCCAGAATATAACACCAACCTAGATTTACAGCTTTCTAGACCAGGAATTTGACTGGGTGGAAACCTTGTTACAACAGTGCATCTAACCTTTCAACATGAAGGTAGGATTTGCTGCAGTTCTGCTACCACCACTAATTGGTAAACCTTTCCTTTCAATTAAAAGTGAAGCAAAAAAAGGAGGAACAGGAGAAGAGTAATCTAAGTATGGCTAGTCTTTCCTCTGGCTGAGTTTGGTTTTAATGCCAAACTCTCAGGGAAGAAAAATATTATGTCTGAGCACTCAAACACAATATTATTTTATTCCACTGATTCCCTGCTGAGGCAGTTGTGTCTTGTTCTGGCCCAGACACAAACTGTACTGAGTGGAGATTTATGATCCTGATCTCATATTTTGTGCCTCAGAATGTGAGATTTTTAATAGGTGCAAATTAACACAGGCCACTTCCACTGAATCTGGGGACAAGATGTCATCCTTCTTTTCTGCAGCTGGTCACGGACAGGTCTGGGAGTTTGCCTATGTCCTCAGTATTACAGAGATTCCTGATGAATACAGATTAACAGACTATTCCTGGGGCCTGACTGGTGCCTTTCCTCAACTTTTAATTAAGAAAGAATATTTTCTAGGACTACTGTTCAGTTTCTGCTCACCTTTTACTCTGTTCTAGTCATTACTTCTCTTTCTGTCCTCTACCTATCCATCAGTTTTTCTCCTTCTGCCCCCCCTCACTGACGCCTGCTTCTGATATACTTGTTCCAGTTCCTGATCTTATATTAACAGAATAGGCTCTTGTTTCCATTCCACATTCCTAGTACCACACTAGTATCCTGCCATGGTGTTTTCAATAGTGAAATACTACACAACATAAGATAATTTGGTTGCCTGGAACACCTCGTAGTCAAGGTTCAGTGTATGAAAAGCTAAACTTAAGACTTCCCTAGTCACATAGTGAGGCTGGTGGCATCATAAGTGAACTATGAAGCATTACAACATATTACTACATCCTCAGCATTGAAAATATGTCCATGGTGCTGTGACTACAGCTTTTGCAAATATGAGACAGCCAATGAACCTTTAGTAATGACGATGTAGTAACATGTAGTTCAGCACAGCTTTACACACAGCTACTTACCCTGATTGTTGGGTACCTGCTTTTGAAAGTCATGTAAGACTTCATATTCAAAAAGTACCTTTCCAGGAATGAGAAAATTATCTGAGTGATGTGCTTAACCACAATGACTGTAATGGGCTGTAAATAATAACACTTTGCAAGTAATGCACAGGAGCATCAGCTTTTCAGTTCAAGAGTGGAGACTCATGGATGAAAGCACCAGCTTCAGCAGTTCCTGGGTTATTAATGGATCCAGAACAGCAAGTGACTGATAACTGCAATCCCAATTCTCACTTGTACATAAAAGCAACACAACAAAAGGCACCAGGTCCTGGTTTAGGTTTGCTTGGACTAAACAGCTTTTATGCAGAACTACCAAGGAATGGTCACATCTCCTAGCCGTCAACGGAAGGTAAAATACACAGGGTTAACAGCAGTGAACGTGAGTAACCTCACATCCAACAAAGCTGTTCTACACCAGCCTGCCTCATGCACTGGGAGTTTAAATATATTTGACAGATTCAGAAGCAGCATCTCTCGTTCATTATCAAATGTGATAACTGAGGTCAGATGATATATTTAATGAAAAATTGGTACTGTCAAAGTTGAATGCTTTGTGGTTTTTCAGAGAATAGGTTTCCCAAGTTAATTTCTAGCTATTACTGCATTTTTATCCTGTTAGTGCAATCTTTATTTTGCTGCAGTGAAGTAAACAAACTAATAATCTATAAATGCAAATACATCCGTCTTTCAGCTAAGGGTCCATTCTTTGAATGCATTGACATTGCACTCTGTTGTCCCAGTGTTCTCCATTAATACTGAAGTATGTGAATAGTTCTTTCAACTTTTTTTTTGAGCTACAATAAAACATCTTCAGTTCTAATGTAAAAATTGGACACTTCCACTTCTCTCACTGCCAAGATCCTTCCAGTCATGAGCAACCTTTCTCCTATAAAGAATTTTCAGTCTACTTTTTAATCTAATGATAACTTAGAAGGGCAAAATGTACAAGGATTTATGTTTCCAGTTAGAACTTTTTAATAATGTGAGGAAATTATTTATTTGTTTCTTCTTGTAAGTGCATATAATGATGTCTTGAGACAGGTTAATTTGTCTCCTCTTCATATGATTGATTAAAATGACCTAGGCCAACTATGCTTTTTTTTTTTTTTAAATCTAGGCTGATCTCACCAAAAGAAAAGCTAAAACATCCCAGCTTCATAAACAAATTTTACATTTCCAGATTTGCCTCATGTTATTAAAATCCTTCATCTCTAAAAGATCAAGAATAATTAATATTATAGGATTTGTATGTATTCTCTTAAGCAATGATGTGTTAAATCACTAAATACATTACACTACAGGAGAAAAACTTTCAAACAGGCGATAAACTTATCACATAATTATATAATTTAGGTAAAATATTTAAGAGATAAAATACGGTTTAATAATAAGCTCTAGATTACATTTTCATCTCATCTTCTATACAAAAATTAAATAATCTATAGCCATAATTTGGAATGATCTGAAAAAAAACCCTGCCTTTGTTAATCTTCATGAAACACAGACCAAATGGATTTCACATGCCAATGACTTGATTCTGCTTATTCTGAACCAGAAAATCTCATGTTCATGGCAATACCCTTTACCTCTGGCACACTCCTTTCTCTATGAATGACCATAGTTTTGGCAGTGACACACATAACTTTTGTATATTTAGAAGGATCAATTTGGAAAAACTGAGTTTTCACTTATCAGAAAGTGATCTTCCAAAGTGGGGGAGTAAAAATACCTACATTTCTTCTCTCACATTTTGACCTCGTTCAGGCATTTCTCCAGCCCTTAGAAAGTAAATGTTAGATATATCCCAGACAGCTCAAAACAAGACAGTATGTTTACAGTAAACTATGTTTATGTAAACTGAACCACATATCCAAAACGTTAGCATTGCTTTCTCAACTATTTCATTCCTTTAGGTAGAAGAAGTAGGTAAAAGCAATGGCACAAAGCAATGTTCCATGGTCTATGGGTACTTATTACTACTTAAACTGAAATGCATTTCCTCCTAAATTTTCACTTTGTAAATTCAGTGAACAGTTCACAGAATTTACATGTTTCTTTCTTCTGAAAGATAAATATTGATGAAATGTGTTAAATGTTAATTTAATATCCACAATAGAATATTCATGAACCTGCATCCCTAAGCATAAGCAGTTTGTAAACAGTTTCTTTTGCAATCATTTTTAATATAAAGTTCTCAGTGGAACACTGATTTTATACTCACTAAGATTTCACGCAAAGAATACTCACAGAATAATGAAAAACAGAAGTGTAAGTCTGGTTAAAATTACTATAGTTTTTCAACCTCCTTGTTCAAATAGCACTGTTAAGAGCATTTAAAATTTCATGTTCTTATGAACTGTTCTGCCAGTAATTTAAAAAAGAAAGAGGTATACTACAAACAAATAGAATATTAAATAAATAACACATTCCTTTATATCATGAAGCACATGCAAGAGAACCGGGTGATCAGTCCCAGTCAACACAGGTTCATGAAAGGTGAGTCTTGCCAAACTAACCTGATCACCTTCTATGACAAAGTGACTAGACTCTTGTATGAGAGAAAGGCTGTAGGTGTATCTTCCTGGGCTTCAGCAAAGCCTTTGACACAGTTTCTCACAGTATTCTGCTATGGAAACTGTCAGCCTCTGGCCTGGACAGACACACACTCTCCTGGGTGGAGAACTGGTTGGCTGGCCGGGCCCAGAGAGTGGTGGGAAATGGAGTTAAATCCAGCTGGAGGCCAGTGACAAGTGGGGTTCTCCAGGGCTCAGAGCTGGGTCCAGCCCTGTTCAATGTCTTCATCAATGACCTGG
>WAAB01020219.1:88903-104349 GCA_013389865.1 Piaya cayana
AATCAATCCCTCTGAAGTGATAATCTAATAAAGCACTCAGATTTCACTGTTGAAGTTTAGGATGTGATCAGGGCTCTTGGATTGATTTATGCCTTTGTAATCAAGCTCCCCAGCCACATTATCTAGTAAGCCAGATAAAGAATACCATTCCCTTTTCAATACAGCCACCAAAAATACATAGAGCTCAAAGCATACAAAGGTTATGCAGCTTAATTTATATTTTATACTTTATAAGGTGAATCTTCTGTACAAAAGAAGAGAATAAGGGGGCATTTCAAATATTAAGATATTATTATCTTTCAGCTGGTGAGTACAGATAGCATTGGTCCCATGCTATTTATTGTTGGCCTCAGCTATCATTCCCTGAAAATACCTTGCATGTGATGGAGAATTTGCTTTTGGTGTCAAATTTTGTTATATTATAGTACACTACAGCCCTTTTTCAGTAATACTGTTTATTTTAACTTACTGCCTTCTCATTTTTTGTTTATTTTTTGTCACTCACATGATAATCCAGGCTAAGGATGAAAAGTAAAAAGAATGCTTACATAAACATACGTGCTTCCATAAGGTCAGCCTGCTGAATTAAATACCTCATGCAGTCCATCACCAGATTTTTAAACAAGAGCGAAAATAATATTCCTCTTAAATAGACAAATCTGCAGCAAGGAAGAATAACAATCCAGCTAATCATTTCTGATTTCACTGATCATCTATAGAAGCAGCTCTTCATCCCGTTTCTTAAACAATGTACTTTTCGTAGCCTCCTATTTTTCTTAATGTAAATTGTTAAACTACAATTCAAATATCTACTGTTTTTTAAGTAGATGCATGTTGCATGCAGTACCCCTGCCTTTACAACAGAACACAGCATTTTAGTTAGCTTGTCAATAATCCAGAAGCTAGCGCTACAGGAAGTTTTTCACTGCATTAGGGATACGACGGAGCCTCAGAACACAGGCTCTTCTGCAACAATTGCTGATGCAGAGTTGAGATGGAAAGAAGACAGGACATATAAGAAAACTGCATGGCATCTAGGTGTCTGCACATGCACCTGCAGAAGAAGGCAAGTTTGTGGTAACTAGAAGGCTCCCCAAATTGAGGGGTCTAAACATGTGTAACTGATGTGCCTAGTTTATACAATGATCAGCAGCTTCGTAAAAATAGAAATGAGAAATAATGCATTTCTAGCTCCCCATCTTAATACCAAAATATATTTCTCAGTTCTATATATGCATTATCTTAATGCTTTATGTGCAAACATCTTTTAACCAATCTCAGCAACTACCAAAAACTATTTCAAACTGATAACTGGCAACAAAGTGAAGCTAAATGCTTTAACTTTAAAACCAGGACTGTAACTATCACACTTAAATTTTCATCTATATGTAAAGGTATACAATTGACTAAAAGAGAAAACTGAAAATGAAAACAGCAGCAGGAAGATGCATATTACCTCTATCAGAGACCATAAGAGGAGAAGAAAAGCAATCTTTCCATCACCAGGAGATTTCTAACAGACAGTGTCATCAGTACCCATCTGACCTACCATTTCCTCATTGCTGTGTAAAAACTGTTTTTCCTTCCCCTTTCTTAGTGAATAAAATGAATAAATATCACAAGCCAAAGCTGAGATATATATCTATCAACAGGGTTTTCATCGCAATGTATCTTCATTCCTTTTACTTACTTGTAAGATCTTGAAAATAGATTTGAAAATAAAATAGGACACGGTATTTTGTGCTGGGTGCTGGGCAATCCATACCAAGCAACGTAAGGAGACACTATTTTAATTTCAAACTTAGCTATGTGTTGATAGCTTAGAGAGCTATGAGCTATCACACTGGTATTTTCTTTTCCCACTGCTACCTATATACTTGTGCTGGCTTAATGGCAAATTGATTAAACCAGATGCTTATTTCAGCTCTAGCAACTCCTATCCCAATTACTAATTACCATACTAATGGATTATCAGATGCAAATTATTAGCCCAGATCTATACTGAGCCATGGATAACATTTTATCTGACAGTTACGATATGAGAATATTAAAGCAATTTTCAAGAGCTTTAAAATGTCATGGGCACTTTACATCTGTCTAGGAGAAATGAGGATTCACAGAACCTATTTCGCTACAATTCACAATTAATTTCATTAAAAATCAAATGTTTGGATTACTACATACATTAACCTCATACACCAGAAACACAGCAAACAGGGATGTTCAGGACAAGTCTACCTTAGAAAACTTCTTACCCTTGAAAATAAAACCTTCACTGCAGATACCTTCTCATTTCATAAGACAAGACAGTAGGCCTGAGCAAATATTTAGCACCAATATATTCTTCCTGCTTTAAATTTTTCTGCATTCGATACAAATTAATTCATGCAACTGATGACTGGACTAGGTATAGAAATATAACCAATGCAATGGATTGGCTTCGATACCACGAACTGTGCCAACAGGCACACAGAGGCAGTCAGACCCTTGAGCCATTGTTCAGTCCTACTCAAAGTTATGCCAACAGATTTCTGGATTAAGCAGCATCAGCAACACAACCACTTTGAAGCTACCAAATGCTGATTCTAGCATTACAAACTGTTTTCAACAGAGAAAAACTCTATAATACCTAATATTTTCAGTTACTTGTCAATTTATAAATTAAAAATGGGCACAAATATGAGATGCTAAGTAGCAGATGCTGACAGACTGTTTTGCTTACTGCACCTACAAATCATTCAATCCCATGTTCTCTTAAATGGCAAACAGATTCTATTGAAAAATATTATTCTCATTGCACATGCTCCCCTGAACACATTCTCTGCCCAGCTCAGAAAGGAGAATCTGGAACGTACAACACGGGTGTGTCACATCAGTTACAGTTAGTAAAGAAACCTGCCTCCCATTACATACATATTTTGAAATACACGCATACTGAAACAGTAAGGGAAATAGTTATTCTGACAGGCAATATCCAAATGTTTCTATTTTTATTTTATTATTAAAATGCTATGATATTTCAAAAGGCAATTTTACTAAAGTAATTCTTACATACAGTGGATTTTCCTGTTGCCTACAGGAAAGCTGGGGAGGGCTCTTAATTAGGGAATGCAGTGATGGGACGAGGGGGAACGGTTTGAAGCTGAAAGAGAGGAGATTTAGGATAAATATTAGGAAGAATTTTTTTCCTGTGAGAGTGGTGAGGCCCAGGTTGCCCAGAGAAGTCATGCTCCTTCCCTGGAGATACTCAAGGCCAGGTTGGATAGGGTCTCGAGCAACCTGATCCAATGGGAGGTGTCCCTATACGCGGCAAGGTGGGACTGGATGGACTTTAAGGTCTCTTCCAAACCATCCTACAGTTCTATGATTTAACTACAAAACTATTTTACAGCTAAAACTAAATATATTCTAATGATGTTCAGGATACATTTAATCACATATCTCCAAAATTGATGGAGATTAACAATATACAGACACACAAAGTATAGAATAGGTCAAATCATTGCTTGCTTGATATATTTTATAGGATTTTTCTTTAAATAAAAAAAAAATACCTTATTTTCAGTCATTTAAAAAGTATAAATGCTATTCATCATTTACTGAGAAACAATGCTTTATGCCTCAGTGAATGGTGTCATTTTGGGAAGAAATAGCCTCATTTAAAAAAAAGAAAATAAACAAAATACAAAAGGTGTTTTGAGGAGCATGCAATACTATTTAATGAGCTCACCACAGAGTCTTCTGTCACAAATGTCAAAAAAAGTCAGAATTTACATGAACATCCAAAATCAACCATGTGCAGTAACAGCTGGGTTTCCTTTGAAACCATCTCATTTTTCTAGATCAGTTTCAAATAAAAAGAACCTACGTCATCTGCACCACAACTCAATATGTGTGTGACCCAGAACAATTTGCACTTGTTTGGCTCACAACTACAGTTTCTGTTAGAGTTTTTAAAGCTTAACGGTACATAATGAAATACCAGTTCTGCATAGTGAAATCAATGTCTGCATCTAAATCATAACTCTTTTTATAACTCTACTCTCTTTAAACTTCAGCCATCCAAACCTCATTTCTGTTGATAATCGTTTAATGAAAATGGATCAATTCTCCTTTTTCTCTAATAAAATGCTGTGAAAATTCTTTCTAGCTCCGCAGTACAGGGCTACCATGAATGATTCAGGGAAATGAATTAGATAAAAGCACTTAAAGGATTTTCACTCAAATATTTTACCAAAACATTTGAAGTATCTGTTTCATCCTAGGAGGAAATCATGGGAAATCATTGGAGCCTGAGAGGAGACCTCATTGCTCTCTATAACTACCTGAGGGGGGGTTGTAGAGAGGAGGGTAATGGCCTCTTTTCCCAAGTGACAGGGGACAGGACAAGCAGAAATGGCCTCAAGCTCCGCCGGGGGAGATTTAGGCTGGACATTAGGAAAAAATTTTTCACAGAAGGGGTCACTGGGCACTGGAACAGGCTGCCCAGGGAGGTGGTTGATTCACCTTCCCTGGAGGTGTTTAAGGCATGGGTGGACGAGGTCCTGAGGGGCATGGTTTAGTGTTTGATAGGAATGGTTGGACTCGATGATCCAGTGGGTCTCTTCCAACCTGGTTGTTCTATGATTCTATGAAAAGGGAAGTTGTACAAAGAAGATCACAAACAATTAATGTATCTCCAGATGTACTAATAAATCTATCAGCATCTGCTACTTAACATCTCATGTTGCCCATTTGTAAGTTCTGAGCAGTTGCATTGCACTGGGGCAAGAAGCAGCTAGTTAAGCCAACATGTTCGCAGGGGGCACCAAGTCATTATGGTCGACAACAGCAGGACATCTTGGGATGGAGCTGCATGCCCAGACCATCTCATCTCACAATGGAGAAGCAAGTTTCCTGGGAAGTCAGCAGAGGGGGAAAGCCTCTTAGAAATATTCACAAAGCTTTCATTCCCTGCCAGTTGAGTAGCATGTGCTTATGACCCTTTGCCACATTAATATTTGGGTTCGTGGCTCCTGGAAGTCGACCAGCATTCTGCCTTATCTCCTGAATGGTCTCTTGTTGTCATCATTGTCATGATCCCGTATGTTTCTAAGTATTTGAAAATAAATAAGAAAAACCTGCTCATTTATGAAACCTCAGGAAATCAAGAGCTTTACACAGCCACACAGTGGGGTTTTTTTGTTCACCTTGAAAATGTTTTGTCCTCCATAAAGTTTTGAAGGAGTGTTCACTCTTAAATCTCTGGAAAAAAAAAATCTCTTTCAATATTCCCCCTTACACAAAGGAAATACCACTTTCCTCCCTTCTATTCCATAGTCAATCATCCAAAGCTGACTCAGGTAACAGTAGTCAGCAATGATAATAGTGATGCAGTGGATTGTTCCTATAGTATAGCAGACGTTGAATTTAATCTGTCACGACATGGCAGTATAGACTGTAATCTTTAAGAACACTCCCTCAAATACCTAGGTTTTCCTGTCTTGACTCAGCTGAAGGCTTGTTTTCAGATGACGGCAGGATGAGTAGCCAGAAAAACTATCAATTACTTTCATTTACTTCTATAAAGAGAACTCTTTACCTTTAACCAAAGCAGTAGGAAGGCCCAAACAACTTCACGCTCCACTGGAAATCTGTGTTATTTTTACTCCCCTGTCTGCAGCAAACATTCTAACTTTTAGAAATTGAAGTGGGGTTTAGGATTAAGAAGAGATGGAAGACTAAGCATTGTCTTCTCTGAGATTTAGGAAAAAATAAGCTATCTTTTTAACTCTTAAAAAACACCTCCAAACCTTCAAGTGGCAATTTTACAGTGTAAAGTTTGTAAAGTTTTTAACACGTGTCAAAGAGGGACAGCTACCTAGGGAGAAAACTCCAACTTTGTCATCTTCTTAAGAGGGACACCCTAGAACAAGAAAAGCATCAAAACTGAAAGACATACATGCTGTAAAGCTGCTTATCGCACAACCAACTTGTTAGATGCCTAGTGGTTCGAGTAGAATTCCCAAACCCAGAGCAACTACCACAACTACCCATAGAGCAAACAGATTGCAGTCAGGTGCCTCAGGACAACACAGCTGAAGAACTTCTTATCTATCTGTACACTCACCTGCGTATGTTTAGTACATCTAAGAGTTACAGATTGAAACCATTTACTGGATTTACACTGGACTTAGACATTTACTGGTGTACACATCCGGTTTCTCTGGACAGAAATGGTTGCGTCAGAATATTCACTGGGCAAGTGTGAAACATACAGAATATCAGGTGGACAAGCTGTCACTACCTGAAAAAGAGCTGGAATCTGGCAGCCAGTGCCTGTCTATATTAAGGCGCAGAGGTTCATTAATAAGGAGAAGTAAAAAGTACTCTGCTAGAGTAATTCACAGATGTTATGCTATACATGACAATTTATGATCTGTGAGATTAATTATGGCTCCCATGAATGATGATAGTTTATAATCCAACCAGCAGCATGAAAAATACAGAATAATTTTATTAACAGAGTTACTGACCGTGATATTCAAACTGGGTGCTTTTAAGATTTGCAGTGACCACAGGATCTTATCTGGATGGAGAGATTAAGATGAGAAGAGACACCTGTCTGGTAGAACTGCATGTTGGAAAGAAGCAGGTCTCCACTGTTAGCAACCTCCTACAAATCTTTTCTGCAATTTGAACACTTCATGTTGACTGTCTTATAATAAATGGTCCAGTCTCCTTTTATAACTTCACAAAGAAGCAGTGCCAAGAAATGGTATAACTGAATGCGTCTCTCCCACTGGACGGGTTGCTTTATAAGGAGAGTTGTTCATGTGGATTTTGGCTGATACTACTTTTCATAAGCCTCAGCCTCACTGGACGGGTTGCTTTATAAGGAGAGTTGTTCATGTGGATTTTGGCTGATACTACTTTTCATAAGCCTCAGCCTCACTGGACGGGTTGCTTTATAAGGAGAGTTGTTCATGTGGATTTTGGCTGATACTACTTTTCATAAGCCTCAGCCTCACTGTCTCTTTGCTGCAAGTCTACTTCTGGCCACAGAGAAGCATCCCCACATGACTTCATTGCACACCCTAAGGGATGCAACACAGCACAGCCCCAACACCATTTTCAACAGCTTGACAAAAAAAAAATCAAACTGTAAGTCTTTATAACCTATTGTGACGCTGCCTAAGACTAAAGCAAAGCACTGTGCTACACAGATACGTGCCATTCTGCTTTAAAGTAAGCCCTAGCATGATATAAATACAGCTGAAGCCACAAGGCACTTCCCATACACCTAAGGAGGAGGAGGACAGACTCAAAACCTGACAAACACTTTCTGAAAAGAAGCACAGAAACTAAGGTCACAACTTTGCTGGATAACAAAAAAAAATCAGACTTGGCAATAAAGCAGTTTTAGGGCAGTCATAACCTCCGTTCCTCTTCTCTCCTCTTCCCAGTAACTCTTCCATGTGGCACAGTCCATCTGTTTCTCTGTGCGAGAGTAACCATTAGCATCACTCCCACTCCTAAATTCATCCCACAGTCCAGACTCAATACATACCTAATTAGAGCCAGAATAATTGCCTTCAGCTTATATCTAGCTTTAAATATTTATGGGTCTATTTAAGAGCTAGAGAACTTGTCAACTATTTGTGTCAGATGTGTTACTTTAATAATAAAAATAACACATAGAAACATTACTTACCTATACATATTTAGACAATTGGGACCTCAGCAATGCTTAGCACTAAAAATTACCAGTGGTTCTTATAATAGGGGTTTGCTTTATAACAGATGTGTCTGCACTGGAATTCAAAACAGGTCTCAGCAGCATGTCTGTGGTATTCCATGATCTAGTGGGACATGTGCCTACCCATGGCAGGGGGTTGAAACTGGATGATCTTTAAGGTCCCTTCCAACCCAAACCATTCTATGATTTTATGAAATTCCACTCATTAAATGGCACAGCCACATCACAGGAAGAACACTTCTTAAGAATAGGGTATTTTGATTCACTTATTTTGAAAGAAAACACAGTACTATATATTTTCCAAATAGGAAACAAAAAAAAAAGATATTACTTAAAACCATAGCCATTCCAAATACTAGCATAAAGCAGTTGAACACAAGAGAGAGGTATACTGCCTGCATTCCCATCTTAGAGCTAAGAGTGTCTGGAAAGGTGTAAAGAAAGTCTGTTCTGCTCTGCAGTTTGTATTACTCAAGGTAGCCTGGAGAGAAAATAATGAATATTAAAAAAACTTAGAGAACACCTGAAGCCCAGTGGTGAACAGACTCTTGCCAAACCAAGAGACATATATGTGCATACAGTTAATTATGGAAAAGCCTGACTTAGAAGCCAAAAGCAAAATTACTTCATTCTCATGAAAAAGAAAGCCTCACACCCAAACTGTTCCCATTTTCCTGACAATTAGTACTGAAGTCAGACAGATAAAAAAGCATTTTCCATAGAAATGGAACATCTAAGAAGATTACATGCATGATTTTTAATTCAGCTCTTGGCAAGAGACTCGTCTCTATCATAACTGCTTTTACATTGTAATATCAATATTACAGTGTTCTCCAGATTTAACACATTCACAACTGACCCACATTGAAGTACAAACCTATAAACTATTCTATGATTCAATGATTCTATGATATCGTTAAATGAATCCTGCAAATCAAGCAAAAGTGACTGATACTAGAAGCATGGAATAAAGAAAAAAATAATTAATCTCATGTCCTTGATAGATCTGGCTATACGTACGACATGTAGAGCAGAAAATTAGTACATTTTAAACAGATATTTCATGCTGAAGTGGTAGCTTTACTTTATTGTTCTCCTTAGCAACCTAATGACCTAGCTCTTCAATAACCAGCTGAGGGCTAGAACCTATCCTTACTGCTAATACATTCAGGCAGGTAAATAAGAACAGAGGCAACTGACAAATCTACCTAGACCTACATGCCAGATTTTGATGGAATTATCCATAAATGACCATAAGTAATAGTGTAGCATCCATAACTATGTCAAAGCTTTCCATTAAAAGGAAAACTCAAGGATTGGACTCAACATGAACAAGCAGAAAATGCTTTGTTCAAGCATAACCAATTATGTAAACTTAATGGTCGAATATGACCAAAGGACAGGAAAAGAAAAATCCTGAGGGAAGGAGGGGGAGAAAGAAAAATATTAAAAATTACTTTTCCTTACTATTTAAAAACATTAAATATCATACTTTTTACCTTCACTATGGAAAAGTACAGTAACTAGTACTAAACTGATTCTGTCCTCTATGAAGAAAATTTCTTAGACAGAAGGTTTTTCACTGAACTTCCAGCAACTAGAAGCTTGTTGGGTTGGTTTTGTTTGTGGGGCTTTGTGTGCATGTGTCTCTTTGATAAAAATGGTTCTAATAAAGTGAATTTGTTACATGATTGCTGTCAGTTTTTCCCCTGCTGCAAAGCAGAAAGAAGAGCTCTGAGAGGAAACAACAGGGAACATATTAACTCTGCAATCAGCAAATAAAGTTGCAGTGATATCAATAGATTGGGGAATTTGACTCATAACCTTGTGTATTTTTACCTGCCTTTCCATCTGGTAGGAAGAATTACACCATTCTGTGAGGGGGAATTATACAGAAGAGGACAGCTGGCTATCATTAATACCTATTTATATATAAATCAGACCAAAATAAAAGTGCTTATTATTTATGCACTGTTGCTTATATTATTGAATAGTTTTTGAGAGCTTGCACACAGTAGATATTTTACCAAATAAACAGGGTATCTTTTTATAAACAAAATAGTATTATTACCACCTCTTCAAAAGAACATCATGACTAAGAGATTAGTAGTATGAATATTTATTAAAATTATAATGAGCAAAATAATACTTGCTCATTCCAGAATATTCTAGATAAATACATCTTACACTCTTAAATTTATCATTCCAACAACGATATAAAATATAGTATGAAATAGGACGTTAAAAATCAGGACTTTTTCCCCCAGTATTTTACTTCCACCTAGCAGTTCTTTATAGCAGTTATTGTCCAGTCCTCACACGGTTTGCTAGTAGTTCTATTTTTATGCACCACAGCAGATACTGTCAATGTTTTAATGTTTCCCAGTTAGGTAAAATAATTATTATCCTGATTTATGCCTGGGAACTAAGGTACACTAAAACGATAACCAACTTGCCCATCTTCCAAAACCACAGTTTCAATACCAACAGGACAGGTCCGATAGCCTAAAGCCCACCTCAGCAGGGTGTTCTCAACAAGAGAGATTAATTGCCTCCCCCAAAACTACAACCATAGCTATAACTGGGAAGTACAGTGCAATAAACGTTACAGCTCATCCAGTAAAAACTGACAATTTGAAAAATTCACTATGAATCTGTATTTCCACTGAGCATTTGTAACCCTGTAACCTTTCCCCGTGCTCATAATTTCTCCAGATTTACAAGGGGTGGCAAAAGATACAGACAAGTCGTGGTGAAGTCTCTCTCTTGGAAGAGCCCAGGTTTACTGAAATTTCTCAAAGAATGATTCAACTACTCAGTTAATTATGTAATTATCATATTTTTCTTCCATACATCCAGTAAAATTCCTTTCATCTAACACTAAAACATTCACTTAAAATACTCTTTGCATTTCCGTAGGCCTGAAAATTTACCTGTAATATGATTATACTGAAATCCATGGAAATTTTTTAAACTTTGTACACAAAATTTTGAGGGAATAAGACAAGCAACTAAAAAAAAATCAGATACTGAAGAAGTTTAAATAAAATTATCTTAAAACAATAGTTTTCAACTAAAAATGTTTTAAGTCAATACGATTTTCCTGTTGCTGACAATGGTAAATTTCATTATTAAAGTTAAACAGGAAAAGAAATTAAGTATTTTTATTTGCCTTGGTTTTTATTTTTTTATAGTCTAGTTACTTTGAATAATCAAACCATTCTAATAAGTTTCTCCTAATTAAGAGAGCATTACAGGTTTTAGCAACTGATAAACCTCATAACCAACAGGTGGGTATACTAAATAAAAGATATAAGGAAATAAAAAATGAAAACAGAACATACTCCATAAAACACAATTAACTGCCTATTCTTAAGCCGGGGTGGGGGGGAAATGTTGTAACATTTCCTTGATTTCCTCAAATGTCTGCCCCCAAGGCACATGTGTCCTGCCCATGATAGGCAGATAGAAAACATCAGAGGGCAGAAGGAAGAGACTGAGGGAGGGGGAGAGAGAGATAACATACAACCCTGCAGCTGTGACTTTCTAATCAATAGGATTCTTGACAGGAATATAAATCTAACTTTAACACCAAACAGCTGGAACCTGGTATTTTCACAGAAGTCCTTATTTTAGAAATCACAGTGTTAGAGGTTTGCAGCTGAGATTGCACAACAGGAGTATCCAAACCCAATTTTTATCCAGAGCTATGGAGAACAGTATTTACACTTTGAATAAAGTTCGAGATTATTTATGCAGAATATAATAAAGTCCTAAATAAAAGTAAAGCCGACTTAAAATAATCCTTACCTTCTAGATAAATATTGTGTATGTGTATTTTGACAACATAACATGATACTTTCAAAATAGGTTTTGAGTTCAAGGATAATTTTTATAGAGAAAAGAGTTTTCTCTTTATTTTTTTTTAATCTGATAAAGTTCTCATTCTTCATCTGAAGTGATTCAGGAGTGACCTGATTTTTATGTTCTTCATATCCTGATGTTGTGAGGGAAATAATTAAATATCAACATTTGACTGAAACTTCTATACAAACGGTACACTCTCCCTGAGTAAAAATGACAAATTCTAAGTGTATCATCTGAGGACACATACTAAAACTCTAGATCTGTAGTTACTTGCTTTCCGCAGGACATACAATGATTTTAGCAAGTCTCTAGAACTGAAATTTTATCCTAGATGGTCTCCTAATCCATGCAGTGTGCCCGTAACAGGAACCGATCTCTTCCTCTATGTGCTGTCATAAACTAGATAGTCTACACAGCCTTTTCTTAAAGTATTTTTTTAAGGAATAGAGTTAGGAAAGGACTTAGAGGCAGAAATTCAGGGGGTTTTTTTGCTAAAATTTGTGGCTATGTACACAACAGATGTGAAGCCCACAATCTAAAATGTGATCACAGACAAAAACAGTTCAAAAAATGTTTGCTCTGCAGAGCTCATTTCATCCAGAAAAAAACCATTTGGAATATTAATTGGGTTTAACACCACAGCTTACCATGGATACACCCTTGGTCCATGTAAGACTGTAGGAAGGGAAATGTATTTACATGTGACAAAAGCAGAGATTTTCAGTCTGAAATTTCAATTTTAAATTTACTCTGAAGAAGTCAAAATTGAAATCTCTGCTTCCTCCATTTATTTTGAATTGCTGTAACTATTGACCAGGAAAGGAAAAATCTAGCACTAGAACATTTCCTCTTCTAGTTCAGTAAATGGGATACAAGAATCTTTTTTGACAGACAAACTGAGGACAGCAGACTGATATGCTTGAGCAGCACGACTCTATCTGAGAAAGAGGTTTCAAATAAGATCAAAGAAAATGATGATGAAGTGGGCACAAGACACTTCACATTGGTGAAAAAGTCTATAAAGGGAGCCTTAGGCTGAATGGTAGGTGGTAGAGCATTGGAGTTATGAGCAAATAAACTGTTTTCTGTAGTTCAAGTGCTTGAATGCACAGAGGAGTAAAACTTGGTTTTGCCCCGTTTATTGTAAATAGGTAGAGGAGCATCAACATACATCCATACCACACACTGGTAATCAAACCACACATTAACATCTAGAACTGATTAAGTGTTTGGACAGAAAAAGAGGGGAAAATAACTCCTCAGTGAAGATTTAAGTCAGAGTTTAAAAATATCACTCTTCAGCTTTTGTCAAGCTAAAAATCCATCCTTTAGTCCTAATCTTGGTTTCCCATCTCATCCTGAGAGTCCACAATTGGCTGGACAAACAGTCCCAGAGGTACCAGTGAAACTGTACACCTGCCAGTACAGCTTTCTCACTAATATACACATAGCCATAATATAACATTCTGCAACAGATATTTTTTGTTCTTGACTATTTATCAAGTAAAGCATTAAGGGTAAGATTCAAGCCAATTCATTAAGTGTATCAAAGACAAATCCACAGATGCAGTGGAAGAGTATGCCTCAAGGCAGGCAGAACCTAACCTTCTGGCACCTTTCCCTGCTGGAGACGAACGAGCTGTATTTATGCCTTTTCCCCAGTTCCAACCAACACTGTGATGACAGTTTGAGGACTGGATACTGATTTTAAATAACTATAATCCTGAAAGGAATAAGATTCATATTGGATAATGCAGTGTGCAGCACAGAATGAACTGAAAGAAACCTCTTTAAATATGGAGCTATTCATAGTTAACTTTAAGGTGTTACCTCTCCTACATAAAAAGTCATTCTGCTTCTTTGGTTTTAGTACTCCCATTTCTTAAACTCTAATCTTAAGTAGCAAGTTCTACCTGCCAACAAAAAAAGCTCTTCAAACCAACACATAAGCTATTCCAACACAAAACAAGACATATTAATTGTACTTTCTGTAACAGGTCTACACATTCTTCTCTTCTATACTTAATGCTACGGGAAAATGTCTAAAGCACCATGCACCGTAATATATTTCCAGCCCTCTAAAAAGCTAATGACTATAGATTGGGATCAAGATAAGTGACAAACGTACTGTGAAAGAAATGTTGACATTTCCTACGAAATGTAAGGATCACTAGCTTCATCACTAAAACATTGTCAGGTCAATCACAGAATCCAAACCCAAAAGCAGAAAAGGAAAAAAAAAGTATTATATAAAGTAGACATGAAATGCAATAATTTTGGGTTACAGTTAGTTGTACTCACAGTTGGCACTGGTCTCCTTTGATTCCTTTAGTTGTGCAGAAACATTTTCCTGTTTGCATGTGACAAATATTTGCATGTCCACTGCACGTGCAAGCTATAAAAAAAAAAAGACAGATTTATTCACCCATATCTTACTTTATAACTAAAGGAATTTCCATGAATATTAATACTTCATGCTGAACACATTTCCTAAAAGCTGTACTAAAGAAAATCACTACTTCAATTATAAGTCTTTGTAGACCATTTCACTAACACATCATTTAGTTTATTTTCTAGAGTTAAGAACTGTGCATGTGTTATTAGGCGCTTTCCTCCACACCTTAAATAACAGCAGTTTGAGAATAGCCATTAAAGTCAGCCAATTCAATATACAATACAGAAAATTATTAACAATACGCCTTTTCTATACAAGGGGAAATCCTGACCAATGATAAAAGCAATAGCAAAATTCCATTAGTTTTAAATGTCTGATTAAAGAAAGTATTCTTGCAGATGTTAAGTAAAATGTTTAATATAATTGAATCTCTTATTTTTTACTACACCAAACAAAAGGAAGGCTTTGAAATCATTTGAACAAAAGGTGAGTTAATACTACAGTTATGGTTCACAATAAGAATATTCTAGAAGCAAAGAAAATAACCCTTTCCAGATCTCCTGAAATTTGAACTGCAGAGGAAATCACAGAAACCTCATCACTCCACTCCTTTTTAAACTCCATGACAAAGTAAATCTATAGCGCTCTACCCACTGCCACTCTTGCTGCCTGACCGATTCTCACCTGAAGATAAATCTTTACATTCCCAATCCCCGAGCATTCTTTTTGCTTTTCATTCCCCTGCTTATATGACTTATTACCTTGTTTCAGTAGCCCTTCCCTCTTTTACAATCAAGCACAGGGTATAAAACTGAATAGCCTCCATCCGGTAAATGTGTCCATAAGTTCCCATATCACACTGGAATAATTACCTGCTAATATTCACACTATGTTTAAAGTCTTTCATTAATATAGAGTAACTTTGAACCTACCTTGATGATTATATTATGTTTTCACTTAAGTTTTATTTACAATTAAAAGATAAAGGAAATAACATGTGGGCTCCTGCTTGGGTACACATATGATACTAACTGGTGACCTGTATATAATAAAAGTTTATTTTTCACTTTATAATCCTAATATTGAATTTCTATCAGAGGGACAGAGTTGTAATGTTCCTATTCTACTCATAAGGAATAGCACACAATGAATACTATGTGATAGTCTCCCTTACCACATACTCTCTAACTTCTCTGCCCCAGCAGGAAAAAAAGGCTCTATAGCAGCCAGACAAGAACGATAATTAAGTATAAAATAAGATGGTTATTGACAGAATATTTCAGTATCAGGAATGTTACTGTTTGTTCAGCCTTGAGAACTTGTTAAATAGCCAGCTGAAGCTGAGGGAGCAATTCTTCCTGAAGAGGTACTAGAGATTCAGACTGTCTGCAAGAAAGACACATCAGAAATTTCTATGCAGCATACGGGGTTGTTTAGCCTGGAGAA
>WAAB01020220.1:3128-19206 GCA_013389865.1 Piaya cayana
TTAATTAGAAAGAAAAAGATATTACTTTATGTAAAAAAACACCCAAACATTACAAGGTAATGAAAAGGAAAGCACTTTCCATTTTGAACTTTAAGTCCTCATAGCTATTTGATTCTAGCATGTTTAAAGATTCAAAGTTCACTTTAATGCCATATCTGCCTATTTTTACCTGTGGGATGATAAAAAATAATGGATTCTAACTATCTAATTAGCCATGTTTTTTTAAAAAAAAGACGTACACCCATTCAGGATTGCTTAGGAATATTTTGTTTAATTGTTCTAATTTAGTTTGACATGCAGGTAAGTAAGTGTCAAACTATGAAAGTCAAGTTTAAAAAAAACCCTGACGTGTGGGCAGTAGGCTATTATAGCTAAAGGGTCTTCCTTGTCCATTACCATTTTGTAGCTTGCCTTTTAAACAGAAAATGTTGTCTTTCCAAATTTGTTTCCCATGCTTGTGTCACAGTGAAAATTTAGCATCAATACTTTAACAGAATTCTACAATTGGAAATAACTTCAGAATGTACAGCTTTTTTTTTTTTTTTAAATCTTAGACCTATAAAAACATAGACCCGATTTGTATATTAAGGACAGATGTTTTCAAAAACTTTTAATAGTAGTCTAGCAGCTTTCATTGAAATCACTGGCAAAGCTGGTCATTACTTCCAGCTGAAGATGTTATTAACACTTACAATTTTAACACAAGATTCACGATACTGTTTTATTTTAATGCTGTAGCGCTAACAATAACAAAATTCACATTTATTAAAAATAGACTGTGCTAGTTTATATGACATATTTTTCACTGTCAGCTGATTGTTTTGTCTTGAAATTCTTCCTAAACTTCATTAAAAGTGCCTGAAGAGTGTCACTAAAGAAGCAAGTGGATAAACTGGAAGAAAAAAATATTTTATATAAAGATTATGCAAGAAGTTGAATAATTAGTGTACTGAGAATTTACTAGTGAAACTCTACAAGCATGAATGAGAAGTTTATATCTAATTTTGGGTAAGGGACTAGATAGACAACATTGATGTCATGACATATCAATGACAAGTTATCTCTGGAGTCTGTACTGAGACCAGCACTGTTTGGTATCTTCATCAATGACAAAGTGGGATCAAGTACATCCTCTACAATTTTGCAGATGACACCAAACTGAGTTGGGTGTTTGACACATCTCATTGATGACATGCCATCCAGAAGGACCTGGGCATACTTAAGAAGTAGGCTCATGTGTATCCCATGAGGTTCTGTAAGACCAGTTATTTCAAGGCAACTCCCAGTATCAATACAGGCTAGAGGATGACAGGAATAAGAGCAAACCTGCTGAGAAGAAATTGTGTATACTAGTGGATGGAAGGCTGAACATAGATAGCAGTGTGTACTTAGAGCCCAGAAGACAATTGTATCCTGGGTTGCATTGAAAGAAACATGGCAAGCAGTTCTAGGCAGATTCTTTTGCCCCTCTACTCAGCTCTGCTGGGAAATCTCCTGTAGTACTGTGTCCAGCTTGGGAGTCCTCGGCATAGGAAAGGTGTATACTTGTTAGACTAGGTCCAGGGGAGGGCCACAGAAATGATCATAGGGCTGCAACACCTCTCCTGTGATGAAAGGCTGAAAGAACTGGGGTTGTACAGCCTGGAGAACAGAAAGGTCTGGGGAGACCTTATTGTGGCATTTCAGTGCTTAAAAAGGATCTACAAGAAATATGTAGGCAAACATTTTAGTAGGGCCTAACAAGAAGAGCAACAGGACAAGGGGTTATGGTTTAGAAGAGGACAGTTTCAAACTAGATAAAAGGAAGATATTTTTTTACAATGAGGGTGGTGAAACACTGGAACAGGTAGCCCAGAGAAGCTGTTCATGCCCAGTCTCTGGAAACATTCAAGTTCAGATTGCATGTGTCTCTGAGCAACCTTATCTAGTTGAAGATATCCTTGCCTGTTACAGGGAAATTGAACAGGATAATCTTTAATGGTCCTTTCCAACTCAAATTATTCTATGCCTTATTAAATTGAAGACATTATATGCCAGGTCTTCAGTATTGTGTTCGGAGGGCTTGATGAAATTCAGTTGCTGAATAAACTGTAAGAAAAACCTTGTTTGGTTGGAAACAGAACATGTGCTGATTATTTTAGTTATCAAAATGTGACCACAAGTAAAAAATCATAAAATTGAAGAAGCTAATGAAAAACACATATGAAGTCAATCAAGGCTCAATAACAGGCCATAGAAAAAAAAAAAAAAAAAAAAAGGAAAAAAGAAACAAACAAAAAACCCCCAAACAAACCAAAACCAATAAAACATGGCAGATAAAACACCCTGTGAGGAAGAGTCATTCCCAAGGCAGTAGTGATGAGTTTGCAGAAAAGGGCACTGAAGTTATATTCAGTAGTCCCTGTAAGCTGACCCCAAAATGGTGAGTCTCACACTATGAGAATTGCACTGGTTCACTCAATCTGCCTCCCGGACAGCACGGTATTACCTATGGGTTAGTGAAATTGTGTACTTCTTAAAACTGCATAAATCTGCATACATTTTGTGATTAATGTGTTTTGGTGTCTAAGTACCTGGTCTGTCATTTTGGTTTTAAATGGTGAAACATGGTCTCTTACAATGGAATATTTTCTAAATCTCTTCCAGTTCTGTTTCCCATCACTACTCAACTCTTTGCTTTCAGTTTTTTGCTGAGAATAGTTTCAAAACCTTGCCTTTAGAAAACCAAAACTCAGTAAATATGCACTTTTTTTCTTGTTTTTCATTGTGTCTCGTAATACTCTTGTACTACAAAAGTTCATCTAATTCTTTCTAGTTAATGTTAGACTGAGGAATTTTTGGGCAGAGTATTGTGGTTTTTTAGTCTGCTAGATGCCCCCATTGCATCCTTTAGTATTGGAAAATATATCTGTAAGTTGTGTTGCCTTATTTTTTGTTTTGAAAAAAAACAATTTTGAAAGTGTTAAAACAAGCAAGATTTTTTGTATATCTACAAAACAGTTTCTAGTACTGCAATATATTTATGTCCATTTCTTGAATCTTTACTTGCTTACCATTCTTGGATCCTTTCCAAATGCTCTATGTGAGTCTTTAATATGCATCCATCATCCACAGAGGGACAGTGACAAGACAGGAAAGACATCTGTGTTTAGGAATGCCAATTTTTTAGACTTCTGTTTTGAGCCTGCTTATAACAGTGTAACTTCAAACTGTTGGTAGACATGAATATAGTAGTGAGAATTGAAATTTCCCAAATCAATACTAGCATTTCATGGGAGACGACAAAAGATGGAGTACAGAACTGGAAAATAGCAATCAAACCAATGCAAGCATTCTCTTATCAACAACTCAAACAAATTAGACCGTTTATAATTTATGAAGACATAAAGAACTGTTTTAATATACGTACTGGGAATAGGATAACCTTGTAAAAGTTCTATATGTACTTGAATTTTAATCTTATCAAAACAGTTTTAGCAGGTTTGGGGTTTTTTTTATCTCGATTCTGAGCTGAGATAAAAGTTACAAGAGCATATTTTAAAGTTGCTTTAAGGCTGATGAAGAGAATACTGTTGATTAGCTGAACAGAAAATAAGGTCTGTTAAAAGAGAAAATCCCCCTGGGACAGAAGGTCTAAAAGAGTGGACCAATTGTCGACAACAGAAAGTGAAAAGCTTGGAAGGATGACAAATAGGTATATTTAATCTGGGAAGGTAAGGGCAGAGAAGGAGGGAAATTTCATTTTGGAGGCTTTTAAGTGCACAAAGAATGAGTGAGATACAGGACAAATGATTATTTGTTTTGGTAACAGCAATACGAAAAATGACATGAAAAATGAAAGCTAGGGATTGAGATATATATATATATAAAAGAAACAAAGACAGAAAAATCCCATCTGAAGTACAGTAGATGAGATGTGATTTTATTGGGTTCCAAGGCAAGAAGGGAGGACAGTGTTTTACACATTATTCCCCCAAAGCCTAACTCCTTGACAACGTAAAGCCTTAATATGTGTTTTAAGCATGCAGTTTATGGATACAAGGTCTTCTTCTGTAAGGCAAGGACAACTGCTATAACTAAACCGCTGATTTGTCTACATTATAAGTGAGATTGAAATTAACCATACTTATTTCATCATTTTTATTAGGAATAGAGGTACATTGACCAGAATATTTTCAACAGAGTTAGTAGAAATTCCATTTGTATTTGGAAGAGTGAATACTCAGTCAAAATTATTTTTCTTGAAAATTACTTCTAAGATTCTAGATAATTTGGGTGTAGGCGTGTGTCTGCTCCAGAGGAATATATAATTTTATATCTCAATAATCAACCATTTGCTCATCATGCTGAACAGAGCAGAGGATTCAGTTTAAAATTTCAGATAACAGTAAGATGTCTCGTTTTATTTTATATTTGTCAAAGATTATCGGGATAAAGGATTAAAACGTTTTTAAATCTGAAAAAACTGGCTTTTTTTTATTGAGAGAAAGCTAATGATCAGATTGTTTTAACCCTTAGGGATTTTACAATGCCTTTTAAACCTGAAAGTCTAAACTCTGGTTGATTATTAAATTCACACTCTCTAAGTCCTTGTAGAGGAAAGAGCTTGTACAGGGACAACAAACTTTAACACTAGCATAGACAAATCAAAAGGGAAATACGGGGCAAAGAGACAAGTAAACATCATTAATCTTTAACTAATATTACTTGTGAGCCAAGGACTAAAGTGAAATGAGAACTGTAAGAAATACTATTTCCAGAAGATGGCAGTCTTACACTGTGTATTTTTGAGAAGACGTTTAGTCACTGTTTATGACTTCAGATGTGCTTCCTTATTTCTCCAAACTATTTAATCATTTATTTGTACACAAAAGGTAGGGTAAAATACAAAAACCTATTCATGCAGACTTTACTGTAAGAAACATTATTTATTTAGCCAGCAGGAAGTATCACTAATCAAAATGAATCATTGTCCTTAACTACAAATTATACCTGGACCTAAATATGGTGTACTAAAAGAATGGAAAAAGTCCACAATTAGAATAATAAAACTCTTATCCCACTCTTAAATTAAAAAGAAATGGAGTGGTGGGGAGGAAGGTCACTCTGAAACCGATAGGTATATTATTTCTTTCTCACAAGTGAAACAAACAAACAAATAAAAGCAGAGAAAAACATTGACTGCTGGAATGTACAACAGCAGTTGTGGTCTTTGGAAAGTTTAAAATGAAGTAGCACAGAAGCAAGGTTCTAATTATGTACTAAATGACAGTCTTGAGTATGATGAACCTTGAAGCATTACCATTCCTTCATCACTAATATGAATTTATTCTCTCAATTCAATCCTGCATGCTTAAACAACTTTAGTTATTTTTACCTGTGATAAATTTTCTATTGTATTTTCCAATGTGATATGTATTTTCAGATTTAAAAGAAAAATACTTGGATAATTATTCTTTTCTCTTTAACTGAAACGTCTACGATGATTTCCCTCAAAATCTACATCAGGCAAGCTTCTTAGGGTGTTTAGCTGAAAGGTATTATTTTTCTTTACATATTAGATTGCATGATGTTATAATCAAGGTGCTTAAAAGGATATAAAATTAAGATCTCAGTATTATGCTCAAGGAATCAAATATTGGGAACAGCAATTAATATAAAACCAGCAAAATGCATAATTTTCCAGCTGTATACTTATTAAGCAGAATTGGCAGTAGATTTAAACTCATGTATTTGTCTAGTTAATTGGTGTATTCCTGTGTACATTAATGTAGATTAGAAATACTTTTGAAAAAAAAATTCAACAAAATCTACAACAAAGCAGACATATAAGAATTGGACAATTTCTAGCTGAATAAAATCTATCTCTGCAGTATACTTTAGATCTGGTGGATATTTTGTAATGCAAAGTTGCAAATCAAGTACTATATCAATGTAGCTTGCTGATAGTTTTCAATGGTTTTGGACATTAAATGCCATTTATTTATATAAATAGATTTTCATGTGTTTTACATAATAATTATTTGTGCAGAATCCCTATTGCTTTCCTTTTCTCACCGCTGTTGACCTCATGCTCTTAGGGATACTTACCTCTTTTCAGTTAATACTCTCTTATCTGGAATTATGCATATGAAATACAGATGACATCAGTACTGCTGAGACCATTTGGATAGTGTGGATAGAACTGTAATAGATAGGGCTCCTACAGTACCTAATTATTTTTATTTCTACAGGAATCTATGAGGTCAAACCTTAAAATAAAAGGAAATATGTAAGCATAAAATTCTACAAATTGTGCTATTGTTGGAATTAATAGTGTCCAATGAAGAGTGTACTGTTCTGAGAAATCCTTGGAGTTTTGTTCTGTAGGATACACTTGTACCTGTTGCCATGCTCTGCATAGCAATGAACAATGAAAACACGTTACAGATTTCCCCCTCAAGAGGTAGATATGAGTTGATTTGGGCATGAAAACTATGTAGCCGTGTCTTTTTCATTGTGCTAGTAGAAATGAATTTTTAAATGCTGTTAGAAATACATAGATAATTACACAGGAGATGATGCTGTTTAACATGAATCACTGATTTAGACATTACTTATTCTGGGATGTGTGCATATTTATGTGTGTTCAGTTACAAAAGTCTTTTGAGGTTGCAGAATTCACGTTGCTGATCTGAAACTCTTTTAAAGCTTCTTATGCCAAGATCATAAATACAATAACTCCAAGGTTATCACAGGTAATTTTAAGGCCTAAGGGGAAAAGAAAGAAGGATCTAGTCTCTTCTGAAGACAGAAAAGTCTTAGAAGAGTAGCCTAAACTTATCTTTTGCCAGTTTGGAACTTATTTAAATTTATTGATAAAATTTCCAACTCAAACTGAGTTTCATCCTGTATTATGATTATTTAAAATTTTAAATAGGACAAATATTTTCATGTGTCTATTATAACACCAGTAAATATTAATACTTTTTAGAAAAAAACATAATTATTCTTCACCCATGATATCTTTTTTTTCTTGATTTATATTGACCACGAATTCTACATTGAAATTCTATGCTTCATTATTTAGATTGCCATGGCTGAACTTTACTTCAGACCAATTACATTTGAAATCCTTAATACTGGTTAACCTGTGCTGTGGATTTTTACTGTTTTCTTGGTTTCAGCTGGGATAGTTATTTTTCTTCCCAGTGGCTGCTGTGTTTGGGATTTAGTATCAGAATAATGCTGAAAACATATATTGTTTCAGTTGTCACTATGTAATGCTTATGCTTGACTGGAACAGACTTAATGCTCTCCCCAGCAGCCACTATACTTTAGTCTGTATATGAAGAATGTTGATAAAACACTGATGTTTTCAGTTATGGCTAGAAATCAAGGACTATTTCAGTTTCCTGCATTCTACTCATGAGCAGATGTAAAAGAAGCTGGGAGGATCACACTCAAGCAAATGACCCAAGCTGGCCAAAGAGTTATTCAAGATCACATAATATCATGCTCAATATCTAAATGGGAAACTGGTCAGGTGCCAGGGTTTACTGCTTGTGGATTACTGCTCAGAGGATGTGCTGGGTTTTATTCATCATATAGTGAGCAATTCATTGTGCATCTCTTGTTATTATATTATTACTGTTATTGTTATCATCATAATCATTGTCCTTATTCGCTCTTCTTTTGTTCTGTTAAACTGTTTTGGGTTTTAGGTTTTTTTTTACAGAGAGTGGGAGTAGAGGCATAGTGAGATAGTGACTGTGTGGTCCAAGTTGCTGGCTGGGGTTAAAACGAGGACCACTATACTTTCTCTGTTTTTAATAGGGAATAAAATGTAAACTTAAGACATTTTTTTACATACAGAGCCCTTAGTTATTGTTCATACATGTTACAGATATACAACTGCATAGAAAATAGACAGGTTTCTACCCAAAACATACCTTGTCTGTGAAACAATATCACTGTCCCTAAGCACCTACCCTGTTTGCTAGACCTGGTTCCCTAAGAATTCTAACTCTTCCTGAAGATCAAGACAGAGCCTAGTTGTTGCTGGTAGAAGACAGAAAAGCAAGAACAACAGAGATCCTCAACCACTTTTCAGAAAATGATCTGTGGAATTGCTTTGAATGTTGGAAGCATCATATGCAGCTGTGTGTCAGCTCAGAAGGGAACTATTTTGAAGGTGACCATAGCTGATTTTCTTAATTCGTTAAACAAAAAGAGTTACATGCACACTCTTGTGGGGGGTTTTTTTGAGTCAGATCTTGTATATAAACTTAAAATATCATAGATTTATAAAATTTAGATTGTGATTTTCTGCACATTATTTTTAAATTTTGTAAAAATTTCATTTTACAAATGTAACAGTTCAGCTGAAAATATCTTGTCTTAAAATTGTAGATGAAAGTAGAACAAAAACCTTGGGAAGTTTCCTTAATCTTATAATTGATGACATGTGTAGCCATTCAAGGTAAAATGGATTTGCTTGTATCACTTTAAGCACTTCTAGGACCCAAGAACTCTCCTTTTCTAATGGACTACTGCAAACAGTAGGGTCACTGTTTTCTTCCCAGTTAGCTTCATAGTCTCCAGTTATTCTATGCAAGGTAGAGAATCTAGAGAAAAAAAACTTGCTTGCTTGTTCTCTTTTGTAAATATATCACAGTTAGGAACCTAGTATTTAAGGCTTTCTTGGAGATTGTGGTAGTTAGCAGATTGAAAATCCTTTAAGTAGAAAGTTGCATGAAATATCATAGATTCATAGAATCATAGAACAACCAGGTTGGAAGAGACCCACCAGATCATTGAGTCCAACCATTCCTATCAAAAAAATCTCGTAGTAGGGAAGTCTATACCCACACTTCAAGCAGAAGTAAATACAGTAGTGACAGAAACACAGGCAACACTTTATTTCTATCTGACATCACCTTTTTGTGCCAATTTTACTCTTTAATGAGTGTAGCACTTACTCCCTAATTTAGGATCCTTCACATAAAAGCACAACTTAAAGGGTGGGCTTCAAACAGCCAAGGCAATGCTATCCTGAGGATGCGACATACAAGTCTCAACATCTATAATTTAAGTCTGGGTTTCTGGTCACACCATGTCTTTCAGAGTATTAATTCTTCATATAATTTGATAGTTGTTAGCATTCAACACATTCTATGACAGCAGATTAAATACAATGATCCCTGTGCCTGCAAGTGCACACTAAAAAATAATACAAATCTATAAATTCCCCATGGCTAATGTAAGCATTTAACTTTCAGAAATTTGCTTTAAAAAACAAATCAAAATAAGTAAAACCCCCCCAATCAGACNCCTGTATCCTGTATGAACATCTTCTTTACTGATCCACATAGTCTTAGGAAGCAAAATTATATCCTAAATCAGCCTACTTGCAATGAAAAAGGTCGTCATGCTCCTCCTTCTGTAGCAGTTGGTTTAATTCCTCCCTTCAGGAAAGGCATCCATCTGTGAATCCTACAGAAATCACAGTTACCCAGGTAACATAGGTGCTAAAGAATCAGGAGGCCAGGATATAATGCTTACTGCATCTGTATTGTTTGGTGATAATCAGTTCTATGTTGATCACACAGACTATTGCAGATCACAATATAACTAAAGGTTTGTTTTGCATTTAAAGTCAGGCAATGCAGCATGGAATGTACTGAATTCCAATTTTTCATCAGAGAATGGGAATTTCAATGTGAAATATTAATATCACTTTTAATTAAAAACAAAATGCAACAGTTGTTCATTATGTATATTTCATTTTCCCTTTGAAGATTAAATGCTAGCTTTAGTTTTGTTGTTACTGCAGTAGAGTTGCTTCATTCAAAAAGGGACTAGTAAGCTATTCTTTCAATTTTTGTTTTACAAACCAATACTGTCCATAACATCCTGTGTGTCAAGTATCCCTCTTCAATTAGTTCATGGAGTGTTTGAAGTAACTCCAGAATAATTTTACTTCATATAATTCTAAGTTCTTCATACCTAGAAACATCAAACCTCTGGAATAAATCAGACATCAGACAATATCAGCTCTAGTAGCAGTGAAGAGCAATAATATTTAAAGTATTTAAATGACTTCAAAATGAAGTTGGTATCATTTTGGAGTGTCTTAAAGCTAAGAAAAAAAAATTAATCTTTGAAAAAGAATCTTAGGTTCTCATTATTAATTAGAAAATAAAGAATTGTCCAGAGTCAAAACATTAAGATGTCACATTTAGTTTTCATACATTTGGCAATTAAAGGAAGGATCCTAAATTAAGTATCTGTGGTCCACAGGCAATTTATGGAGGTGGTTTTCTTACATATGGTAAAAGAGTCTGAACTCTGAAAAAGGATCTGCCTGGAATGTTATGCTATGAAAGGTTAAGTATAGAATTTGGCCTAAAATCTGTTTTGGTGGGAGGTTACAAGAGGGTGCCTTTGGAACTGTTAGTTCCCAGACATTGAATACTCTTGTAAAAGGTGCTTCTGAGCATCTTTAAAAAAGGTGTTTTCTTCTCAAAACAAAATGGAGAACAATAAAAAAAGAAAAGGAAGAAACAACTACAGAATGTTAAGAGAGATAAAGAAAAAGCATCTAATAATATTCTACTGATTAGAGAAGTCATCAATGAAAGGAGGCAAATTATATGTTGTTTCTTCCTTTTCCAGTATTCATACCTGGATTCCTCTACTGTTCCCAGGAGAACTTAAATATTACTGTGGAAGATTCTCCAGGTGAAAATATCTGACACCCTTCCTGGTTGTGTGTGGCAATGCAGAAATCAATTCAGGAAACTGCAAGCTAAGTTCTGTTAGCTATTACCTTACTATCTTTTGCTGCTTCATTTCCCTGGTACATTTTTCCTGGTAACTAGATAAGAACTATTTAGACCAGAAGCTTGCTTTTTGATTACTTGTCTTTACCATGTCCAGCACAATAGAACTCTGATCTTTGATTGAGGTATACATAAAAGAAAAATCAGAACTAGAGAAATCTCCTGGACTGATATTCACTAAAATTATCCAATTGCACTGAAATGGGTGAGTGTATTTGTAGTTTATGTCCTAAGCACAAGCAGGGATGACAAGATTTTTCCTTAACTTGGTAGAAGGGGGCTGATTTTCAGGAAAATGTAATTAGTCCCTTAGCCCAAAGACAGATTAATTCAAGGGTTTATAACTGATTTCCCTATGAAGCATAAGTGTCTTGTAGCATTGTCTAGAGTTTTATAGCATTGTCTTTCACATCCTGAATTAAGTAATATTGGGTTCACGTTGTGTCATGAATAACTGCTTATCAGTTTCTCAACATTGATTGTAATGTTTTACAAACAAGTAAACTCAAAAATAATTTTAAGAAAAACATGGGTTTTAGTAGCTAGCCTTGAAATATCTTTGTATGATTTCTTTCAATAAAACAATTTAATATTAATATCATCACTCTGAAGCGAGGCTCTGAAAATACAGTGTAAACACTTATTCAGTAATTCTCAGAACACCTCTCTGAAGCACTGAAGTGTTAGGATAACAAATTTACAGATGCGTAAACTGAATGCAAATCAAATTACTTATCTAAACTCACATATTGAAGGAGAAGTAAAACTAAGAATAAAGCAGTGGATCTCTGAAAAAAGATGGAGCACTTCCTTACACCAGTCACAATGGGACAGTACTTATTCCATTCAAATCATGTGCAGACACAGATAATTGAGATGCATTTCTTTCTCCATATATTAAGTCTTAAACTACACTTAAAATTGTGGACAAAAAAAAAAAAAGCTTTCAGCTATTTTTGCTGACCCTTAAACTTACATTACATCAATTTATTTTAGTAGGTAGAAGAAATGTGGATGTATTTCAAGTATGATCAAGGGTTCAAGTAATGGTAGCTGAAGTATTTCAATTACACTTGCAATTACCAAGGAGCAGCAACTATATTTTTTGTCAAAGATTCTTCGCCACTTGCTTCCTTGCCTCACTACCATCACAAATTTTCCTAGAAGATGTCAATGCAATTCCATACAGACCACACTACAATGTCAAATCTTCTGTTAATCAGCATTTGAAGAAGCCAAGGGTATGGGTGTGTTATCAAGACAAATTGAGGTGATGTCAGTAAGATTTAACATTATTGTGTCAAAACAAATTGAAATTATATGCAAATTACTTCTCTGCTAATAAAGGAGAACATTTAAAATATTGACAGTTACAGTATGTTTTAGGAAGGGTTAAAATAGGATATTAAAAGAACTAGTAAGTCAAGTAGTCTGGTTGGTAAACCTCAAGGACATAAATGTGTTGTAAGTTTGGAATATGTTAAGTAAAAAAAGTAAAAAATATTAGCAATTTGAATCCCATGAAAAGGGACAGATTGCCTTTTAGAAAATTGTTCCAGATAAAAGCAGATGGATGACTACTTTAAAAAGGTGTCAAGAGTAAACAGTAATCCCAAGAAAAACAGAACGGATTACTTTTCAAGTAAGATAGCTGTACCCAGTCAGGAATAAAGAAAGAATTACAAAAAAGCATGATGAGCTAGTCTTTGTGAGGAAGTTAATAACAATAATCAGAGTACTTCAGTCATGTAGACTCATTTAAAACAAACAAAAAAAAAGAAAGAAAGAGAGTTTGCTACAAAGCAAATATGCTATTTTTATTATAGGCTATCTAGGTCCAGAACAAAATTAGATAAATACTTATCCTCAGTTTTCAAAATGATGATGTCACTAAGCACAGCATCAGGGAAAAGAAAAGAGAATGTAGATATGTAAATAAAAATCACTGGAACTGGCACAGATGTGTTCCTCCTGTTCAGATCATAGGTTCATAGAATGGTTTGGGTTGGCATGGACATTAACGATCCTCTAGTTCTAACCCCCCTGTCATGGGCAGGGACACCTCACACTAGATCAGGCTGCCTAAACTCCCATCCAACCTGGCCTTGAATACTTCCAGGGAGGTGGCATTTACAAGTTCTCTAAGCAACATGTTCCAGAGGCTTACCTCCCTTATTGTCGAAATCCTGGAACCATAGTGTTGACTGAACTAGCACATGCATTTGCAAGTTTGGTAGGAAGGATTTTCAATGCATTGTTTAAAATGTGATTTGTGATTAGATAGCAACAACATTCTCTGTTGCTTTGTAGTTTTATGTCAAGGAATCTTTTTTCATATGGACAACCCTACTTTTTGACAAGGTCATTTAGTCCAAATGCTGAAAACAGTGCTAAATTTATATTGTTTAGAGCCTTTAATTGTTTTAAGTTTTGAACATCTCAATAGAAATCCCTGTCTCTCTCTTGGAAATATGTTCTAATGTTTAATCACTCATTCTGAAGAATTTTTTTTCCATGTATTGAGTTGTAATTTCCCTCTGTGCAATTTGCGATTACTGCTTCTTGTCCTGTTGCTGTGCACATCTGAAAACAGTCCAACTTCATCTTCTTGATAATCTTAAGATTGAAATTAAATTTCTCTCTTTCCTTAGCCTTTTTTTCACATTCCTCTAGGCTAAAAAAAGTCCAAGCTCCCCAGCATTGTCTCACATGCCAGGAGCTATAGGCTTCAAATATTTGATCTTTTGATCCTTGCAGTTTGTCAGTACCTCTGTTGTACTGAGAGACACCCTAAACTAGACACATTATTCTCACTGTAGTTTCACAGGTAACTACAATAAGAAAATAATTACTTCCTCTGACCAGATTATGTTTTTAATAGTGCACCAAAGAAGTTATTAGTTTTCATTGCTGTGAGGATTTTCTGATCCCTCATCTTTAGTTTGTTGTCCACAAAGACCTTTATGTCTGTTTTTGTAAAGTTGGTCCTTAACTATTCTCCAGACTGCCTTACTGTATAGGGATTTGACGACTGCACAGAGGACTTTGCGTTTGTGTTTCCTGAGTTTTGTGAGATTCCTCTCAGACCATTCCTCTAGTATTTTGAGACACTACCTTTAAATGGCAGCTTTACCCTGCAGTATATTAACTGTCTCTCCAAGTTTGAAAAACTTCAGAAAGATGAAAGCGAATTCTATCCTGTTGAATAGATCACTGAATATATCAAACAACAGAAGTATTAAGCCTAGAGGAACGCCCTTCGTAACTTGCCACCTGCTAGACTTCAAAAAGTTGACCACTATATTTTAAGTCTGGCAATCCAGCCAACTCTTCTCCCAGTTTGCAGTGCATTCCTCCACAGAATATATCCTCAGTTTATCTACAATGTTCATGTAGGAAACCAAGACAATTGGGGTGGGTTTTTTAAAGTGTAACATCCATTGTTACCCTCTTTTTGTAAGCAAACAAACAAAACCCCCACCAAAACACAAACATTCATTTAATCTAAAATAACAGTCAGAGTAGTCAGGCACAATCTGGCCTTGGTAAATATCTATGCTGGCTGTTTCAAATCATGCTCTTGTCCATAAGATGTATAGAATATGTTCTGTGATGACTTCCTTTATAATCTTCCAAAGGACTGACGTGGGCTTGATTGTGCATTAGTTCCGATGTACTCCTTCCTTTCTTGAAGATGGTTATGAACAATTTTCTTTCCCAGAGAATGGAGCTTGAAGTCAATGAACTTTACCCAATACCCATAACCTTTCAAAGATGGTAAAGGATGTTTTCATTATGACATCGACCAGTTTCTTCAGCATTTTTAGGTACATTGTATCCAGTTTCATAGACATTTTTATTTTTACATATATACATATGTATTTATATGTATATACACATGAAGTTCAACACAAAGAACACAAGATTGTGCCTGTAACTCTACTTATAAACTGGGAAAATCAACTATTAACTCTTTAAAAACAGCTCCTTTCTGAGTTGACATTCAACTGGATACAGTGCTACAAACACTCAAAGCAATTCCAGAGATCATTTTCTGAAATGTTGTTGAGCATCTCCATCATTTTTGCTTAGACACCTTCTACCAGAAAAAGTTGGGTTCCTTTAAACACCAACATGATCTTTGGGAAAAGGTAGATAATGCAGGGAATCATGTCTTTTGAATAGGGTAGGTGCTCAAGCACAGTGATGTTGTAATTAGCTATTTCACAGACAAAGGATTGTGGGCTGATGTGTTGTCTTGAAGTTAACCCACTGCTCACTCTTGCCACAGGCATTTTCTGACCCAGCATAAGAAAACATCTATACTTGAATATGTACCCATTTTTACTGAGTGATGCTATTGAGATGAGTCTTGTCTCATTGTGACAGGTCACAACACATTTTATAACCATCTCTTTGTCTCTTCCCTCCCATTCCTGGTTCCCAAACTATAAGGTTAGACTAGGTTTTTCTGTCACACACCTAGTGTGTGTGTGTGTGTGTATGAAACATAAATATATTTATACTTAAGTAGTACCTAGTTCATTTTTTCTCTACTTTTAAGTAGTATATTCTTCTCTCTAACAAGGCATTAATGTGAATGCTTTTTTGTTGGAACAGACTTTTTGAAGTCAGTTAGTCCACCCCCACTGCCATGGGTTGGGAAAACTTCAGCTAGATCAGGTTTCTTGGAGCCCCACTCAACCTGATCCCAGGGATGGAGCATCAACAAATTCTCTGGACAACTTCTTTCCAACACTCATTGTGAAGGAAAAAAAAAAAAATCTTCCTTATATCTAGATTCAATCTACCCTCTTTTGGTCTAAAAAGTTTTGGTGTCCAACTCCACAATGTCATGGTCTTAAGCCATGACAAGTAAAGATAAACAAGTGACACAGATCCTCTATATGAAAAGTATAGATCAGTGGAGTGAAGTATAGACTATATTTTTCAAGTAACAATGTGGAATGGAGAGGAAAAATCTAGTAGTACAAGCTCCAGCTGGGTTGGTATTTTTACATAATGCCAGGCTAGGAACCATCTATGTGTCTTCCCTGCATGCTATTTCCATAAGAGTTTTTTAAATGTCCATTGCATTATTGGTCAAAAAAAAATTACCAGCCTATAAATGGTAAAAACAAGCTCTACAAAAATTTTCTGTCCCAAAATTATCACCGAAGTATAGCCAACTCCAAGTCCCAAAATGGATGCCCCTAGGAACTAAGACAATTCAAGATCATTATTGCCAAGTGCTT
>WAAB01020221.1:0-19677 GCA_013389865.1 Piaya cayana
ATATCTTAACCTCCTCTTCACTTCTCCAACAACACAAAACCAGTAAAATCCCACCAGAATACCCTTCAGAAAGCTTGCTCCTGTCCCCACACAGGAGATGTGCAGAGGAGAAACCATCCTGGCTCCAACGCAGTAAATTCCAACATCTGTAACTTTATCAGTGAATAAGTCCCAGCAACCTTGGCACCACAGCCTGGTGAGGGGAATAAACCCCAGGGCACAGGACCAGTTGCAGCTGCAGGATGAAGTGAGTGGGAGAGGGATCCAGTCCCCAGAACCTGTAGCACATTCATCACTCTGGGCTGTGACACTGGCTGGGCTGGAGGCAGCATTGCTTCCCATTCAGGTTGCCAAATAAACCCATATTCATGGCTCAGCTGGAGAGTAGGAGGGGAAAAAAAGCACGGTAGAACTGAAGGTGGAGTTAATTAACCTTTAAAAGTAATGAATGAAGACTACATTGCAACTGATGATACGTACTAATTTATTCGCACTCCTCAGAAACAGTCATTTTGCTAAAGAATCGCATTTATCAATTCTATTCTCAAATTGCCTGGGTACAAGTCACCAACAGTGAGTCATCTGTGGACAAACAAAGAATTGACAGTCTCAAGCATCAACATAAATTTATTACCTAAAATAATGGTGTTTTGTGCATCTGAGTTTCATGCTGATCAATGTTTCTACTGGTGATATGTGGAAATATCTCCAAATCGGTTATTTGTTGTGCTGCTGAGGATACCAATAACTCGACCTAGAAAAGGCACAACCTCCTCGCCTACACTTGTACGAAAAAAAAACCCCATCTTACAGTTTCCCATAACTTCAATTTCAGTCGTCCAAGAGGCACACACACCAGCACAAAACGCTGCCTGCATACTAACAGGCTCTAAGATATGAGCTTAAGTGACTATTTCAAAACGTATGGCAAAGAGGAAAAATACACACACACACACATTCCCTCTTGCTGGTAAGCTCAGTGCTGGAAAAATACTTTTCTTCCAGCAACCTCCCTTCAGCAACCCCTGTTTTCACCAAACCACTGCATGGCCGTGACAGTGACACCTTTAACATTGATCCCTTGAAAGCATTTGGCCATTTTAGTCTTAATCAAAGCAGGGAAAGAGCTACTTTAGCAGTTCAGAGTTTATGCCACGTAGTCTCACAAAAGCACAGTTCTCAGAGAGCCTTTTCAGTTTCCAACAAGGATGGTGTTCTGGAGATTTATTGAAACAATGGCATAATTAACTAATAGACACAAAAAACTGGAGAATGCAAAGTAGTTAAGAAGTATATAATTTAGTTACTAGTTGGTCTCGCACACCCTTGGCTCTGCTGACACAGATTAGATACCTCTCATGGAGCCATCAGGGCTCAGCACCAGCCTCAGCATCCTCTGAAACCTCAGAGGCATCGAGGAAGAGCCTGGCACCCCACAGAGCCACACCACTGCGACCCTCCTTTCAGGCTGGCAGGGTGAGGGGTTCCACTTCATGCGGGTTAACATCCTCAGAACACACTGAACAGCTCTGAGGCTTTAAATCTGTCAAAGCCGCCACACGCGGATACCAATTCTCTGCATGTGCATATAATGCAATGATAGATTTAATTCATTGCAATTAAACCTGTGGAAGACTAAGTTCTTCATGGAAGGAGGCTGATGCCTTCAATATCCACTCAGAACAGTATTCCGTTCTGAGCCAATTCCTTTATATATCACTTACTATGCTGGGATCTATACTCAATAGTTGTTTTGCAGGTGCTTAGATAGACTTAAAGATTCAAGAGTGCCAAAGAAGCACTAGAGAGGCTGCTGTGACAGTCCCTGTGAATGAAACGTGATGGAGCTCACTGCTGTGTCTCTGCTTAGCCGTACCAGCAGCAACCCCAGTGTTGTGCTACAGCAGTAGGAACAAGATAACTGGGAAGAACCACCACCCATCAGCCAAAGACCCATACCCAATGGAAGCCTGTAAGACCCATATCCAAGGGGAGCCTGTACAGCTCCTCCTTCGCCATCCCATTAACTATCGATATCTCTTTGAGCACAAGCGTGTTTCCCACTCACAGTGATTAGCCATCGCTTATGAACTTACAGCCAAACCGCCAGCAGGTGCGGAGCCGCTGCTTCCTGCAAGCGCTCATCGCGGAGCCGAGTCAGAGGGTCATCCGGCGATGGCACCTGCTCATTCAGTTACCCCTTTATCCAGGCACTATCGTATGAGCGCTCCCGTGTGCATACATTGTGCAAGGGGTGTGATCCTGCTGCTATCAGTATCGGCACTGGCACACCTGAGGAATCACCAGGCTGGACATGGGGGAGATCAGGAGCTCTGCCTTCTTCCACCATCCAAGCACGTGAATACGGAACACGACAACCAAAGCCTACACAGTGCCCTGTCACTCTCCTCCTGCAGGACAAGCCATGATCCTACAAGCACTGCTGCAACGCCTCCTGACCAGCCAAACCCAAACACAAGGGATCCTACCTCGTATTCATTGCTTCTGCATCCTTTAACTGCCTCTGCTAGGGAAGNCCTCCCAGCACTGTCCTGAAATGTTTTGACATGCTTCATAGTGGGTAAAATGATATTTCAAAGTACAATCCATGACTTTTAGTGGCTTTATCTTCAATGGGTTTGCTTGTTGTTTTTAAATTGCAGATAGAATAATCTTATGAGAAAATGTCTTCTGACCTACCCAGTTTCGACAAAGCATCTCTCTGCTAAATGTATTTTGTAAGTTTTTTCCTTTAAAAGCACATAACCCAACATTATTAACAAAACTAAACTGTATCTGCCATGATTTCTGCTTCTCTCTACAGCATTTACTCTATATCCACTTAGAGGCTTAAACTAATTACCACTTTCCATCCAGCACTGACTTAAACCAAACAAATTCGGATACAAGTTATTGAAGAAAGTTATTCAAGATGTCTTCCTTCTTTGTACCATCCTCCTCCAATTCTTGAAGAGACACTTCTTTTTCATCCCATGCTGTTGGATCAGAACTGTACACATCATTTATGGATATGCTTTGCTATTTAAAAGTGCTACTACAAAAAAATAAACCCAAACCTCAGAAACTCTTTTCCATAGAAAGCTGTGTCATAGCAAAATACCAATAGATGAAAAGATCAACACTGGTTTTATTAAAAGGAAAATGTATTTGCAATAATCTAAGATAACACACGAGTGCAGTTTGACCATGTCATATCCAAGAATTCACACACAATCCACATGTTTTCATTGAGAAATGTACTTTCAAGTCAATGAAACAAAAATACTCGGTTTTCCTCTTAAATATTCAGGATTATATGCATAAATATTCTTTATACAAATACCATCCCCACATAAATATTGCATGTCACTTACCAACCATAAGGCTAAAGTTACCCGATTTTTTCTCTAAGCACTCACAAAATCGTTACGAGCTCTTCCTACAGTAATTCCAAACTCAAACATCCTTACCTTTTTCTGGACTTAAATTTTTATATACTTCAAAGTCTGCCATTAAATTTGTAACTCATACATTGAGTGGCAAGTGGAACGGAAACGCTGACTGCAGGAAAGGCTCAATTGAATCTTCGTGTTCTCCAGAGCTACAACATTTGTAAAGCAATCCTTAGAAGGTCAGAACACTGCCAGCACCGTTCTTTGCGAGGTAAGATGAAATCTTCACAATCCATTACACAGAGAAAGAAAAGCACAAATCCAAAGACAATACGAGGCAACTTTGATCAAAACCGAAAAGCACAGCCTGAGAGGGAAGCTGGAAGCATCTGCTCTGTGCTGCTGCTGCGGGAACGCAGGAGCAGCGACTACTTTTGGTACAAGACGTGCATGCACAGCACGGCGAGGAAGACGCTCCGGGCATTAAGAGCGCCTAACGCCTGGGAAGAAGAGCTTGCTAGGCGAGCGCGAGGAAATCCTGCTGGCAGCCAGGGAGACTGGTCAGAAGCACATTACCACACTTCGGTTAAAGAACGGGAGAGTGACGCAGGCTGAATGCAGAAGAGAAAAACCACCCTCACTCCAAAGTAACTCCCAGCGTCTCCACAGGTTTTTGCGAGGCTGAAGAGCAGCTCTGTGGACCCGGCTCCTCTTCCCCCCAGGTTTCGTGCCCCCTCCTCCTGTTTCTGTCACTTAACTGGGAGGGGATCAGTCATTCTGCAGAATGAGGCCAGTCGGAGCACAGAGCATGCAAATGGTTCAGTCTGTGCATCGCTGAGCATTTGATTTCGTAAGAACAAGTAGTCCCCTGTGAGATGCTGAGCGCTAACTCTCCCAGTAGCTATAAAAAATTACCATGCTACTGGCTAAGCGCTGCTTGGTTAATCCAACTCAACGCTATGGAAATCAGTTGGTTTATAGTCAGCAGGGAACAATGGACAGAAACACTCAGACTTGCATTAATTGCATGTTTTTATAATGGAACCCGAGGGGACAGAGCGCTGGAAAGCTCAGCAAGAATAGAGTAGGCTCCATATATAATGCTTCGCGTCTTTTGATTTATTGCATTTTCTAATTGTTTCACTATTCAGCTGGCTTTCACACAGCAACCTTTACATCCGCACACCAAGGAAATCCCAGCTGTATTCTCAAAGACTGTGACAGCAATAAAAGAGGACAGAATTTGTTTAGCGCATGCTAGGAAGAAGTTACACAATAGACAGTGTGACTGGGGGAAGAAAAAAAAAAAGACACCACAACATAGTCCTGCACGCAGGCCGAAGTTTAGTGAAGTGGGAGATAAGATACAAGTGGAGTTGACATGTTTTACTTGCTGAAAAATCATTACTTCTTAGCTGTTACTAACACAGTGAGACTTCCCACTGTCACCTCTTGTCACAACACAGCACACAATGATCGATGTGCACAACACATGGGGCACAACAACCCTATGCAGAGCTACAGACTGGGAGAAGTCTGTCTAGAAAGCTGCCAGGAGGAGAGGGACCTGGGGGTGTTGGTCAACAGCCGACTGAACATGAGCCAGCAGTGTGCCCAGGTGGCCAAGAAGGCCAATGGCATCCTGGCTTGNGGGAGATTTAGGCTAGAGATTAGGAGGAAGTTTTTTACGGAAAGGGTCATTAGGCATTGGAATAGGCTGCCCAGGGAGGTGGTTGAGTCACCTTCCCTGGAGGTGTTTAAGGCACGAGTAGACGAGGTGCTGAGGGACATGGTTTAGTGTTTGATGGGAATGGTTGGACTTGATGATCTGATGGGTCTCTTCCAACCCAGTGATTCTGTAATTCTCTGATGATCTGTTGGGTCTCTTCCAACCTGGTGGTTCTATGATTCTATGAAACCAGAAAATTAAACAACCCCCTAGCCTATTGTAGGACTGTTCTTGGCTGCACAAACTTTATGCTTCTAATCACTTTTTTTGGCTAAGGATGGCAAGGCATGACAGAAGTCGCCCTCTGCACCACTCGATCTGCTGTAACATCATTACCCACCACTGGTTCACACCTCAGTTCACAGGATTAGTGGATGAAGTCAACACTCTGAAGCCTCCAGACAGTTCCTCAAGACATTTACATCCAAACAAACTGATGTGTTATAGTCGCAATTTAACAACAACAACAAAAAATAAACTGTCAACACTCTACAGTTTAATTCTTGATAAATCAGATCACACCCCATAATGTGTTAAGTGCAAATTATTCCACGCTCCTATCGTTCTATTAATTATGAAAGGGGCTATACGCAAGCCTCTTCAACACCAAAGCAGCTCTGTACGAAAGCTGGACACATCATCGACACTTTCCTTATTATTTTGTCTTCAAAATGAAGCACATTTTAAAAACAGAAGTCTTAAATATTTAGAAATTAGAGCGTGCTACGTGGGCTAGCAAGAACATCACAGGAAACTAATGAAGACCTCTATGCAATCCAGGAGACATATGCTGAATGGCATGAAAATACCTGTAGGTTTATTCATCTTCAAAAAAAAAAAAAACACCTCGCTGTGACAACGCTTCACTGACAGGCAAGGTTCTGCATCCAACCCCTAGTCCCGTCAGAGTCAATTCTGAAACCCGCATGCCCTTGAAAACACACCACTTCGGAGTTTAACTGTCTGCAAAAAGTCGAGAAGCAACTAGTTGGCTTCATAACACCTGACACTGCAGCTACAGCTCATTTAAGCGGTGGCTGCCTAACCCTCCCGGCTTCTCAGTCTGCTTCGCTTTCGCATACATCACCTGCTCCCAAGGGATCACGACGCTTCTGCTGGATTGGTCTGCCCAGCCAGAGCACACAAAGTGCTAACGAAGGCTCAGAGTTGATGGCGACAAGCAAGCTTTCTGAATATAAAATTGTTCCTCTGTTAACTCTATTTGATTAATAGCAACGATCACCATAAGACAACAGCGCACATTTTCAAGAGCCACTCCTGTTTCACAATGCCAAGATGAGGTTTGGTAGGAAAGGTAACAAATTCATTTGTATGCCTGGTTTTACCACTTCTTCTGCACCGTAAGCCTCTCCTCGGGAGACCTCTGTCAATGCCTTCCACAATTTCCAACTTTCTAATCTGGTTTCAAAAAATACATAGAATCATAGAACAACCAGGTTGGAAGAGACCCACCAGATCATCGAGTCCAACCATTCCTATCAAACACTAACCCATGTCCCTCAGCACCTCATCCACCCGTCCTTTAAACACCTCCAGGGAAGGTGAATCAACCACCTCCCTGGGCAGCCTCTGCCAGTGACCAGTGCCTCCTTCTGTGAAATTTTTTTTCCTAATGTCTAGCCTAAACCTCCCCTGGTGGAGCTTGAGGCCATTCCCTCTCGTCCTGTCCCCTGTCCCTTGGGAGAAGAGCCCAGCTCCCTCCTCTCCACAACCTCACTTCAGGTAGTTATAGAGAGCAATGAGGTCTCCCCTCATCCTCCTCTTCTCCAGGACACGTGAAGTGTCCTCCAAGCCTCATCTCACCGATAGCTTTTGACAATCCCTGCTACAAAGGCACTATGATTTATTTAAAATATGTTCATTCACTCAAAATCCACCTCCCCCAGGCTAATAACAATTTCCAGTTTTCTTAATTTGCTGTTCAAAGAAATATCTGTCATTGAACCACTGGAAATTATTTTGCGATAAGACAGCAAGTACCTCCAGGTACAAATCACAGTGTTGAAGTACTATCCCTGCCGTTTCATTAAAAAAGGGGGATTTAAGGCTTTCTTGTAATATCTGCAAACTGTAAATCTTCTCTTGTGGGCACAAAGTTACAGATATATTTTAATTTAAAATACACTGTAGTTCAGCTCACAGCTTCTGCCTGAGGTGAGGGGAGAATGGCTTGTTTTGCACGGAAATCAATGCCAGAGGGATGAAATGGCACTGGCTTCTCTTGGATTAAGAGTTGCCAAACCAACACTGATATATTTTTAGCTCCCTGGAAGAAGAGATATATTAAGCCGCTGCTCCCCAGGCAGCTCAAGTTTGCTGGGCTACAAAACCAGCTAAGAACTCCCTTGAAAAGCACAGCAAGGTGCCTGTATGCCGTGTCAATCTGAATTAGTAATTCCAGGGTAAAAATCCTCTCTCTTGCCTCCTGCTATAGGTTGGAGGGGGCGCAGAGAGGCCAGGCAGGGCTCTACCCACACAGAAGCCCCTATGAGGGCCCATAACTCATAAGGTTTAGATTACTTGGCAGAGACAACAGCACAAGTCCTACTGCAAAAACATTTATTTTTCCAATAAAGAAGAATATGATTTAAGTAATTGTTTTGAAATTACAGCACCAGAAGAACCTTAATTTTTTGGCTCATCATTTTTTCCTTCTTCACTGTCAAAATAGCTGGAAACTGGTACAAGACTAAGTCTGCCAAGGAACAAGAAAAGCTGATTAGAGAACTTTTTCCTCTTACAGTAACTAGATAATGAAATAAGACCATAACAACATTGCCATATTCATCATCCAAATTTAATCTTACACCTAAAACTGTAATACAACCTCCTCGCGACAAGTCAGCTAGCAATAAAAAAAGCTTCATATTAGCTGCACGAAAAACTTTTATCAGATTAAAGCTTTTATCAACCCTACTGATTCGTCATTAATGAAGACAGTTCTTTGGGAAGCTGCAAAATATACAAAGGAGGAAGGGGGGAAAAAACCACTTGGCATTAGAACTCCAGGAACTGATACATGGGCAACAAGACAGACCCCACATGTGAAACTCCTTTCACCAAAGGACACATCTAGTGGTAGACAGAGTTCTCACAGGCAGTCACACATCCAGTGAAGCACCAAAAAGTTTCTTGAGGCAATTTCTTCAGGCATTTTAGGCACTTCTTTAACCTGCGTGGACTTCAATAAGTAAATTCTTTACTGCCTTTCTTGTATATGCATTTTCAGTTACATCTGGTTGTCACAAGGCATGAATTGTGGATATTTCATAGAATCATAGAATCACCAGGTTGGACGAGACCCACCGGATCATTGAGTCCAACCATTCCCATCAATCACTACAATATCAATCACTACAATTCACTACACAGATCAGAATATAAACCAAAATAAAAATTACTGCACTATTAACCTCTCCTGCTTTCTCAAGTATGATTATAAAGCTTAAATTGAAGCTGACTATTAAGATGCAAGTCTGAATTCTGCTGCCCACATCTGGCATCTTTAGCACTGTAGCCTCCAGCGTAGGGGCTTGCATGAGGCTTCAGCAGCGCTAATTATAAGGCATTGCCCATCAGCAAACATCAAGCCTAACATATACATGCAATTCGGCGAAGATTTTAGTATTGTTCCCTCAAAACTCTTGTGCTCCAATAACCAAAACAGACCATTTTACCGTATAAAAAGTAAAACATAAGGCATTTTATGCTCCCATTCATTGGGCACCAAGTTCATGGTCACTGAAGCAAAATAAATCCTACAAGAATTTGTGTAAGAGCTCATCTTCTTAGACTGCAATGAACAGAAAAACACTCTGCTAACACCTGCAATGAACAAACTCTCGTGTAGCTACTCAAACCTGGTTGTGCAAGAGCAGTAGGCATTCACCTCAGACATGGTGCACAAATGCATCCACTGCTTTGGGGAAACCTTTGAGATGGTCTCTCAAAACAAGCACTTGCTTTGGATTAAGTCTCCCTCTCCCCTCCTCAACCTGGGATGTATCCGAGTTGGCAATTTGGAAGAACGTTTTGAAGGATAAGCTGGATACTCCTGAAAGAAAAGACTAGGAGCAGATGCAGGAATCCAGATCAGCAGGCAGCAATTTCCCCTACGATTTCACTGGCCACTGTGCCTCGTCTGACAGCAAAATTATTACTGAAAAGTACTTTTTGCTTAGTGTCAGCATGAGTCATATGCTGGAGTGGCCCGTCTCAAAGTGCCACTGGAAGCAAACAGAAGCCTCAATATCCACGGCAGCACTGTACCAAAGCTGTGCTGCAGCAGCCCAGGACCTCAACATTGAGGCCCAGAATGAATTTCTCATTCTTGCCTCTTTCCCTTTTCCAGAGGCAGAAGAAAGTGCTATTACCATAGAGTACTCCATCCACTTAGAATCATAGCATCACCAGGTTGGAAAAGACCCAACAGATCATCAAGTCTAACNTTCCTCTTGTTCTCCAGCCCCTTCACCAGCTTCGTTGCTCTTCTCTGGACTCACTCCAGAGCCTCAACATCCTTCTTGAGGAGAGGGGCCCAACTTCCCCAGTAAGACTTCAGAAGTGGACACACAAAGCTACCAGAATGCCTAAACATGCCTCAAGTATCTTCTACCTACCAGGCTTAGCACAAAGTTCAGTACCTTGAGTCAACGGTCTTTCAAAAGTGAAGTCACTGAGCAACCCAACCTGCCCCATCCACTACAGCCTGAATATTGCCCTTCAACCAGGAGCTTTACACCAATCAACATCAACTTTTGAGTTAATAACCACAGATAGTCAAACGCACGAGTGAATTAAAAAAAAACAAAAACCCTTTCAGATGTGAAGTTAATAAGCACAACGATCCAGATGCACCTTCTGGCTGGGGAAGTGCGTGTGTTACTGGCCAGCAGGTGCTGGGATCTGCGCCACAGGAAGGGTGGTTGTTATTTTTTAACTCCTGCTTTAGAGTTTTAGCCCCAAACATCTGCTAGTAACATAGATGGATGTTTGGTCTAACAACAGAACCATTCCTACATTGTTACTGCCAGGAAACAAACAAAACACAATCCCCTTTTACAGCTCGAAAACCCTGAGAAAATAAAGAAGTCGTCTTCCAAGCCTAGAGCCACGATGTACTTGGTATTTTGGCACTGTTTGCAACAGGAAGGGAAAGAAAGTAGGTCCATCAAGTCCTCAAGGCTATTCCGAATACTCTAATTGCCTATCTGCTCTGTTCTACAGAAACTGCTAAAATAGCTTAAACCCAGATCTGTCCGCAGTTTGTTATTCTCTGAGAGCGCGCACAGTGCCGTATCGCGCTGTTGCTGAAGAAAACTGACATTTTTTGCTTCTAGGCAGATAAGGCTCCCTAGAGTACAAGACACAGCGGCAACCTCCACTTCTGCAAACAAAAATCTGAAACATAAACAGACAGGAATTTTAATATCCTGCAAATGCATCTTTTCCTAATAAAATTATAAAGTTATGAGAAATCCTCAGGCAACTTTGATGCAGTTCGACATTACATGTGTGACTGCTCAGTCATTACTCAAAGACAACCCATTAAAGTCCCGTGGAAAGGCACAGGGTTGTGTATTGATGCTTTTTCTCGCCTGACAGCATGCAAGTGGCTCAAAGCATCTCTATGAAGTGGTAGAGACGAGCGTGATCCACGTAGAGCAGCGTTTTCCAGGATGGAATTGAAAACACTGTGGTTGGTGTTTGGTGTTCTCTGTGCACAGGAACTGAACTGGGACCACTTTAAACTTCTCCAGCCCTATATTCACATTAGTCAATATATTGCTCCCTGCTAATTGCAACTGCATAGCAATAGGACATAGATATTTCGAGATAGATGCTTCAAATATTTTTCTAAATTTCACCAATCTTCCCCTCAACGTATGCCCGTTTCTCCTCCATCCATCTATATACTCATCAAGAATCTTCAATTTGCTCTTGCGCCAACTCTCCCCATTCAAATAAGCCTTGTCTTCACTGAGCTTCCCCTTTACAATGACTTGATAGCCAGCAGCCACCTCCCCTCTCAAACTTTGGTTTTCCAAGCTAAACAAAGCAGGTTCACGTCTTCTCCGCTTCTGTAGCCCTTTTCTCTGCCCGTTCCCCAACTCCCTTTGCTCAAATACTACTGAGCAGAACAACATTAGGCTGGGCCTCGCTGCACTAACACACCTTCATCTTACTCCACAACGCTCAGAATTGCATCTGCCTCTCACTAAAGCATCACATGAGCAAGATGCTGTCCTCCTATTACCATATCTCATGTGCTTTGCCCTCTACCACCTCCTCACTTGCCACCGATGGTCTCCCACAGCAGAAACATGCACTGCCTGTCTTCCAGCTGAGGTGCTTTTACACTCCTGCAGCAGCCCCGTGCTCTCCAACAGGCTGTACGTGCAGAGCAGAAGCACCCAAAGGAGCCTGCAGCATTAAGTTTCAAGACTCTCTTTTTCCCCCAAACCCAAGATGTTTATACTCCAGATAAACACAGAGCTTCAGCATTCTCATTTGTGCAGTCCGCGGGAGTTTATTCCATTTAAATACCTCAGCTGGAGGCGAACAAATGTAATAAATCTATCCAGGTTCTTAAAGCAGTGCGGGTCCTCGAGGGATACGAAGGAAACAAGAGATGGATGCAACTGGGCCAAGTTCATAGCTTCTGTAGACATTTCCAGTCCTGAAGCCTCTAAGGAGAAAGACGTTCTAATGCTGTTTAAAAACACCAACTGATGCAGCGGGATATTGTTATTGACTGGCTTGCTCCTGGGATGCAACAGTTCTTCTAGATAACAGGTTCAATTACCAATAACAACTGTGACACAGTAACATGACCTTCCAGACAAGCCTGATAAAATTGAATTGGCCCATTGCTCTGAATGGAAGAGCTCAGTTTAAATCATATGAACAAAACTGAATTAACATGGCATCCTACCCAGAGCAGTCAAGTCTCTCTTGACATAGGGCTGGAAAGAGGTGGTGAGGCCAGAAGATAAAATTAGAAACTAAAAGAGAGAATTAATTACAATGGTGGGAACGCAATAAAAACTAAAGGATTGTATTTCTGAGCAAACTTAAGAAGAAAAGATAACTGGCATAAGTAACTGACTAATAAGTACGAACAACTACTTTCAGAACTGCTGAGAATAAAGCAGCTATTTGCTAAACGCGTCGCAGCTTCTTTCTGTTTAACAATTACAGAATATTAGCACTCATAAACGTAGAACAATAAGCTAATCAACAGCTCTGTGTGCTTGTTCCCTGAAGAGCCAGGCTTTTAATGTCAGAGTATGAAACTATAATAGTAACGATTTAAACAAAATCAGGGAAATACTGCATCAATCAGAACAGACACTGGGCACACGCAAGCCAAGCACTGAAATGTCAGCAAATCCCGAGGGGCTGGATCACAGCATCTTCCCTTCTAACGGATTGTGCACTTCCCATGTAGAGTTCACATTAGATTTTCTTTCTTAATTTCCCAGTGGTGTAAAAAAAAAGTTTTAAACAAGTACAATTTCTTTACGTCTGCTGAAGAAAAGTCTCACAGACAGGAGAGTCTGAGCTTTGCACGACTAAGCAAATGCCAAAGTTCACTGTTCAGTCCCCCTTGGACTCTCTGAGAGAGACTAGGATGGGTCAATCCTAAGCACAAGGTTACCAAGAGGAACAGAGGTAAGCACCCAGCCGCTCAGCCCCACCTGTCCCACTGCCCTCTGTCAGCACCTCCAGGGTCAAGAAGCTCATCAACAAAAAGCAAATCCTTAAAAAGATCCACTGATCCTCTCCTCTACATCAGCGCCATCCCATAGGGAACCAGCTTCTCTCAAGCATCAGGAGCCACGTGCTAATTCTGGGGACATGCACACACTTCCTTAGGTCCTGCTGCTGGGAACTGCCACCTCTGTCACTGTCCAGCAGGGACTTCAGCTCCCTCCACATGCCCAGAGCGAAAGGAGCCGTCACTGTAGTGTTTTGCTTAGCTTGAAGACACAAATGGGAAGCCCTGAAGGATTGTGCCAGGGAAAAATAATTAATCCAATCTGGTCATGAATGAAAGAAATTAAGCCATAGAATCTTTCCGGTCTAGGATTCCTGCTAATTATGTCTTCCTACTTTAGGTGATTAGCACTTTGCAGACTCATCACTTGGATAGCTGTCCATGGATTACTGGACTTTGTGCTAATGGATCATTATCCAGCCTTTGCGCTATTAGAGGGATAAAGATATAGTGCTGCTCTACTGTAAAATACTACTTGGAGTCACACAGCATGGATCAGGCTTCTCGCTCACTTGATCTGGAATAGCAGAACTGCAAACATGCATCCAAAAGGCAGCTGCTGCAGTTAGACACTCATGTTAGAGAGCACAATGCTCCCTGGAGAGAAACGAGATTAACAGCCATATACCAAAACACCACAAGACCGCTCAAACTCAGCGAAAGGAGATCTGAGTGAAGACATCTGGGAGACAACTCTCCTTCCATGACATCAGAGAGAACTCAGAACGTGATCCCACCAAAATCAGCGTGAGCGCATGAGCAGCCTGATAAATGGCAGCAATGAATCTCAGTTTCATTTGAAAGCCCAACAGTTGTACCTGAAGACAATAGGCTCACCAGCAACAGATTTGTGAACCATTTTCCCTATGAACGTGTTCCACATGTCACACGCAGTTGAATTAATACGATGATGACTATCAGACTGACTTACAGAAAAGTTATGAACTTTCTTCTGGTAACCCAAAGAGAGCTTGCAGTGCCTATGGGCAAGAAAAAAGCAGTACAGGGGGAAAGGGTGTTTTCTCTGAACTGGCTTTTGTTAAGAAGATGCACAATTCCACAAATGATTAATTCTCTCGCTAAACAATTAGCTTCATCAATGGTGACGTAACCACAGTGACAAAAATGCAGATACAGTTTAGGTTACAGTGGGTTGCATTATAGCTCTGTGAGCTGCAAACTTCCCCAGCTTCCTGATGAACAGAGATGCAGGTTACTTAGGGAATAAAAACCTTTGCTGTTGAAAAAGATGGGAGTATTTCTATCCTTACAGGCATTTTTCCTGCTGTTATTAACTGTGCCCCAGGGTTGGTGGTTCCTCACCCGCTGCAGGAGCGCAGGCTCCATATCCTGTGCCCCACAATAAAGCTATGCAGACAAGGTAGAGAAATCTGACCAGAGGAACACACGTGCCCTCTAGTTAACTTGATGTATCAAGGTTTAAGAAAACAAAAATTTCCCAACTTTTCTACTGGGAGGCTACTGAAACAATTGAATGATTCTACCTTTCATAGAATCATAGAATCACCAGGTTGGAAGAGACCCACCGGATCATCGAGTCCAATCATTTCTATCAAACACTAAACCACATCCTCAAACACTAAACCATGCCCCTTCTTTATCGCAAGAAACTATGATATGAGGGGTTGACAAGGGACTAATTAGGGATTGCTATTAGGCATCTATTTTGCACAAGATTCCAATCAATATTTGGAAGTAAAGCTCTTCCCGATACTTTGAATGTCTCCTCATTAACAGTTTAAAAGATGGATACCTGGAGATTTCACTGGAGCAGTTCTAGAAATATTTACATGTCCTGCAGCGCCAGACCATGAGACCACAATTAATCCATTTCACTCCAAAACACAATCAGCATTCAAACTCAAAGCAACTCTGCCCCCTGCAACTATACCTCTTCTCCAGGCTTTAACTCTTTGGTTACGGCTTGAGCTGTTTCCCTGTCTGTCAGTGGGTTCTTAAATGAGGCGGTCGGGAGGAGGGGAGGGCTCCCTGCACAAGGGGTGGTCACGGGGCAGCAGTTCCAGTTATAACTTACCATGAAATACACCATTGTCCGCTAAGAAGTGCCTGCAGTACTGCAGACAGCCCTTCTTATCCAGACTCCAGAAACTCATGGTCAGACGATGCTCTGCTCACCATCAAAGGCAGGGACCCTACAAAGAGAAAGGACATAGAAAATTATGAGTTCGTTTACAAGAAATGCACATCTACTTCAAGCAATTTAAGAGCAATTATTTGTGCCCTTTATGTAAAAGAGTTCCTCGGCTTCATACAAAGAGCTACAACAAACATATCATGGAATCACCAGGTTGGAAGAGAACCATCCAATCATCAAGTCCAACCATTCCCATCAAACACTAAACCATGTCCCTCAGCACCTCGTCCACACATCCCTTAAACACCTCCAGGGAAGGTGACTCAAACCAAATGTGCCCAATGACCGTTTCTGTGAANACCCCCACCTCTCTCAGCCGTCCCTCTTAAGGCCTGTTCTCCAGCCCCCTCACCAGCTTTGTCGCTCTTCTCTGGACTCGCTCCATCTCCAAGGATACAGGCAATAGTAGATCACTTGGACCGAGCCAGAGACACTGGTAGCGATATGCACAGCTGGCAAGTTCCAGGCTGAAGCCCACCGCATGCGGCACTCGCTGCACCAGCAATGTCATTACAGCCAACTCCCACAGCCCCTGCAGGCTCCTATGGGGCCACGGAGAGAAGATCAATTTAATCCATTTAATGATGCATCCCACATTTAACAAACTACAGCCACACCAGGCAACACCAGAAAACTATAAATTCTCCCAAGTGGAGGTTACCAAAAAAAAAAAAGGAATCAAAGGTAATTCCCTCCCAATTCTGTGACCACAGAGTAGCATGATGTGGATGCAGGGCCACCTCAGCAGTGCCCCTGTGCCAACGTGCCCCTGTCCTTGGACGACACTCACTCGTGGAAGCTCAAGACAAACTCTCCTGGGTACAGGCAGTTTGAGCAGCTTCTTGGAAGAGACAGGGTTACACCTGCAAAACCCGTGCCCTCCAGCTCTGAGGGATCCCCTCTTTGCACAGGGAAAATACGCTCTGAACTGAGATCATCAATGCTACCGTGCTGAAGCATGGGGTAAATTTTACCATTTTTTCTGCTTCCTCCACCTCTGTCACACCCCCATCGCACAGCAAATCACCAGCGGGACCAAACAGACAAGTGGGAGCAATACCCTGCCTGGGAAATGCCACCAGGTGAGGACATCCCCGAGCACCAGGAAGCCTTGATGGCTGCCTGAACCGAGCATCTTGATCAGCAAGCAGAAGCCCACATTGCTGCACAGGAGAAAGACGGGGACTCATCCCTCAACCACTGCACTCTTCAGAGGCAGAGAGGAGAGAACTTCCCAGGAGAACACAGCAGCTGGGCAGCAACCCTTCCCTCTCGCTTGCAATTTCTGAGCCTCCCAGCACTGTCATAGGATGAGTTTTGCTTCTGACAGCAGCAGCATCAGAGACAAGCCCACCACAGCATCCATGGGTAATTTGCTGCAGATGCTATCACCAGTAAGTGCTGGGAGTGAACAACAGTCTTTCTGGACACGGCCCCCAGAGCCCTGCTAGACTGAGCTCCCAACTGCCAATTTTTTCTTGGATCCAGCCAATAATATTTCTAAACCAGTCAAAATGGAAATGCACAACAAGCCAGCACAGAACAAAGCCAAGGCAAGCGAGGGGAGCGCGAGTGGCTGAAGCCAATCACTGGCAACGAGACGAGAAACAATCCCCCTTCAGCCCCGGGAGTGTTTCCATCACAGCCACTCACTGTTCCACTGCTGCAATCTGGGACAATGGGAACAATCAGAATAATTATTTTCAGAGACCTAAACAGTAGAAGTTAACTCATTAATAAGCTGGTGGTTATAACTCAGGACAAGGCTGTATTTGTTTGAGCCATTTCATTGAACTTCCATTCAAAGAATTTCAGCCCTTTGTTTTGCAAGCTGGACCTTTCAAAAACCCATCCCACCCAGCAGGGCTTGGTGTGCACAGCAACGGTTACTGCCCAACAAACAAGCATTTCATACCTCTTTGATATTTGCTGCTGGGGAAAAACAAACAAACAAACTGAAATAATAGACTCCTTGATCTCCAGACACCAGTTTTTTCGCTGGATCTTCCTTTTCCCTTTGCTGTTTTATCAAGTTCAAGACTCCCGTTTCAGCAACCCAGATGCCCCTTCCTGTTACAAACCCGCTTTGATTTCACATTTTATCTCACTCTTACCTTCACTAGGGACAACCCGGTTGCTTTCTCACCCACACATGGCAGAAACAACATCAACGGTCTTTATCCAAGCAAACCACTAGCAGGATGTAAGGACACTGCCGTTCAAACCTCCTTATAAAACGACTTCCAGAGGGGACCTCATAAGGACTCCCCCTAGGTGAATAAATGCTGTAAATGCCAGCCTGCAGCTCTTCTGAGGAATGCACACCTACTTGGCTCAATTAATTCCAAAATAAAAAGGAAAACAAGTAACCTTAAATCATAGCCCACAGGACTGATCTTATTCTCAATAATTAGTTTAGCTACAATAGTTTCCTAGGGCACACAACTGTACTCGGCTATAACGGAAAAGAAGAACCTGGAGAACTTCTCCCCTTCCCCATGCATCAGTGCAATAAATGCCGTCTCCTGCAGTGGTGAAGGTGAAGCAGCTCAGATCTACCTGCTGTTCCTGGTCCACCTGGAAACAACCCCAGTCCCATCTGCGCTGCAGTCCCCTGCAAAGCTAAGCACACCTCCTCTCTCCCACCATCATCCCTACCACCTCTGTCAGTCCCCAGGAACCTCCCGATTGACTCAGCTCACAAACCCAGGAAAAGAAGAGGGCTGTTCCCAGAGGGCTAGCGAGTGGAATGAGCTCAGAGAAGGTGTAACGACATTGGCACCGTGAAGGGTTAGCTGTATCTGCAACCTGGAGGCAAGAGAGAGAGGAGCCAGCTCCCTCCTCTCCTGCCAACAAGCTGCTGGATCAGATGGGATCTCACAGACACCTCAGTCAGGGCTGCTCCAGTCTGGAAGGTGGCAAGGTTTTCTTCTGCAGAAGCAACTAGCACCGGGCTGAAGCCAAAAACTTGGTGAAAAAGTATAAAGTAATTTATTTTTACTTGCACTGCTGATTAGTGCACGCTTTAGAGACTGATAGGTGAACACTAATCTGGTATCTATGACATTTCTGAGGAGGCTGTTCAGCTGCAGATTTGCAATTTGCCTCTCCTCTGTTGCCCCTGTAAGGAGAAGACACGGTCTGAACGACCCACTGCAGGTGTAAGTCAAAACCACCCGTCACCCATTTGCTCTTAAAACCATCTCAGTCTCCTTTACACCACGTGTAAACTGACTTGTCTGAATCCTTTTCAAATCCTTCCCTTTATTAAAACGTCAGGAGTTTCTTTCCTTTGTATATTTGTGGTAGTAGGTGTTACTCAGGATGATTGTATGACATTATTGCTCTCTACAACTACCTGAAAGGATGTTGTGGAGAGGAGGGAGCTGGGCTCTTCTCCCAAGTGACAGGGCATAGGACAAGAGGGAATGGCCTCAAGCTCCACCAGGGGAGGTTCAGGCTGGACATTAGGAAAAAAATTTTCACAGAAAGGGTCATTGGGCCCTGGAACAGGCTGCCTAGGGAAGGGGGTTGAGTCACCTTCCCTGGAGGGGTTTAAGGGACAGGTGGACAAGGCTCTGGGGGACATGGTTTAGTGTTTGATAGGAATGGTTGGACTCAATGATCCAATGGACCTTTTCAAACCTGGTGATTCTATGATCCCATATACTGTTCACACTAAAGGCTCATTTCATTAAATTTTGGAACACTAAGCAGTAAATACCCATTACCTCTACCAGACTTCATCTATATTTCTTGGACTTTCACCCTTGCCAAGCCATGAGCTTTCATCATATCTTGCTATAACTGAGGCCGCTCTTCTAGGATTGGCAAGGTGGAGGCTGTCGGCCACTTTAAATGTGTATGAATAATTCGACCATCACAGCCCAGCCTGCTGCCAGGATGTTTGCTTTAGGCTGTAAAAAAATACCACTGCCCCATGCTTTAATTAAGAAAAGTTATCAAATATTCATCACTAAGAATTTACACAGAATAAAGAGACATCTTATCTCCTGCTCAGCTCCCACACAGAACTCATGTCGCAGCGGGGAGATTTCAGGAGAAAACGTTGCTATTGATGAATATACACAGGCAGAGGCTCTGAAAGAAACCCTTGGGCCCCCTCCCTTCCATGGCTCATGCTGATACAATAGTCCTTTGTTCTCACACAAAGGGTTCTCTGCACCACCACAGTGGCCCCTTGAAACAAAAGTTCTTGCTGTCACTTCAGGGATGAAGGCAGAATCCCAAAGTGGCAGCATCAGCTGACACAAACACCCTGTAAGAAACCCTTCCTAAGAAACACCAGCAGTTATTTGAATGACCCTCAAAGTTATTTGCTTTCTCTGCTCAGGGAGAGCCCCATTGGGCTCATGCCTAACTGTACTGTACGAAGGAAAGCAAACAGAAAGCCAGCTGACACACGCTACAGGTCAAATACCATCATTCCAAATGAAAGGGCAATGAGGAACTTAACTGCACACAAATTTGCATCACTTCAACCGCAATGACACAGCTGGAAACTAACATCCCGTTTATGCCATAGACCAGAACGTTGGACCTGTTGGAATGGATCCAG
>WAAB01020222.1:0-81817 GCA_013389865.1 Piaya cayana
TTGCCTTCTGTGGAGGTGTTTAATGTGCGGGTTGATGAAATACTGTTGGGCATGGTTTAGAGATTGGTGGGAATGGTTGGAATCAATGACCTGGTGGGTCTCTTCCAACCTGGTGATTCTATGATTCTATGATAAGTGTTGCACAGGCCCATTTCTCCAGCCCATCCAGATCTTTCTGGATAACATCCCGTCCTTCTGGTGTGGCAACCACACCACTGAGCTCAGTGTCATCTGCAGACTTGCTGAGGATGTACTCAGTCTCACTGTCTATATCACTGATGAAGATATTAAACAGCACCTGACCCAGCATGGACCCCTGAAGGACACCACTTGTCATGGATCTCCATCAGGACTTCAAGCCATTGAGTGCTACTCTGTGAATACGGCTATCCAACCAGTTTTTCATCCACCAAACCACTCACCCTTCAAATACATACCTATCCAATTTAGAGAGAAGGATGTTATGGGTTATAGTGTCAAAGGCCTTACAGAATTCCAGACAGATCACATCTGTCAGTTTACCCATGTCCACTGCTGCAGTTACCCCATCACAGAAAGTCACTAAGTTGGTCATACAGGACTTGCCCCTAGTGAAGTCATATTGGCTGCCATTAATCACCTCCCTGTCCTGCTTACCTTTCTTACTAGGTAAGTATTAACCAATTATTGTTCTTTGTTCATGAAAGACTTGATTACTAAGGAGATAAATGAAAAAACCTACAAGAGGCAATTTGTGGTATTTTACCAAGTCTGATTTTTGTACAGTTTTTACTACAAGTGTTGTGGTCGATGCATTGCAATGGAGGGATTCTTTTCTGTGTTGTCCTCAAGTACCTAAAATTGCATTTCAGTGTTCAGATTTCTTCATAAACTTGCTTGAATTTTTACAGAAATTAGTCATTCATTAATGGTTTATTTGACTAATTCTCTGATGTTGTTAAGGAAGTGTTATTCCCACATGATGCATTTCTGCAGGAAAACAACATAAACATGAAAAAAAAGAGACCCTAAATAATGAGGTTTACCTTTACTGTTTAAAAAAATATGTGCATAATTTCTTTGGACTGAGGAGTATTCCTTTTGCCTTTCCTTGCGTTTGTTTTCCTTGCCTTTTTTTTCTTTTCTATTTTTCCTTCCTTCTTTCTTTCTTTTTTTCTTTTCATCCTTTTTTCCTTCTTTTTCTCTGACAAGGTGTGCTTTTATTACCATTGCTTGGGTTTTTTTCTGACTGCATAGATTTATATTAAAAAGTGCCCCCCCAAACCCTTTGTTCATATTATCTTTTGATAATAATCATCAAGTTTAAAGATGATCTTGTGACATTTCTCTGTCTTAGTATTGCCATTTTTCCAGTTATCCTTTGAGCATGACAAGATCAGGCATCACCATGGAATGATCTTATAGAGTTACTGACCCACTTAGAGCTACTAATGAGAGAATCTTTTAGTAAAGTTATTTTTAAAAGCTTATTTAAAAATACTTCAGAAAAAAAGCACAATTTCACAAACTGCTACTAATACCCAAATATGTTCAGCTGTATTAGAAATATTATTTATTATCTGTTCTATAGGACAGAAAAATATAGTATTATGGAAATCTATTAAAGATTTCCTCTTTTATGGAAGAAATCTTTGGTAATTTTGCATGTATTTTTTTTCTTCATTCTGAATTTAGTTTTGAATTTGTACTTGGAGGGATACAAAGTTCTAAGGCATTTCTAGAGTGAAAATCACCTTCTTACAGAATGTTTGCAATAATTTGGGATTATCTTTATTCTAAAATATCTAAATAATTATCTTTATTCTAAAGATAATGACCTCAAGTTACCTCTGAAAATAACTAAATTTTTCTTGAAGAAGCTGGATTCAAGCAACTTCTTAAAATAGAGCTTAATAATGTTTACTCTGTTGCTCATTACACTGATAAGGTGACAACTAATTTAGTTTTCTACTAAGCAGATTTACATAGAATAGGAAATTAGAAATACCTACTGAAAATAGGTAGACTAAAAGCATAATTAATTCTTTCTAATCTAGCAGAATTGTTATTGTCATAGGAAACAATGGAAAATGTAGGATTGTTACCTTTGTTAATTTTCTTTTATTCTTATGCACTTGTTCTGTTTTTTTTTGTTTGGGGTTTTTATAGCTACAGTTAGAAAGACATTTATTTACACTAGTCTAATGGCTGCTGTAATCTAAGGAAGCATTTGATAATGGATGACTAATTAGATACAGCAGCACTGTACTCCATCTTGCTTAGTTGCACTACTCACTGAAAGAGCCTAAATGAATGACAGAAAGTCTGATGTGTAAAGTAAATCCTTTATGGAACAGCTATAGTGTGTAAACAAAAAATTAAAGGTGTAGGCACAGAAAATATTGTTTTACCATGGAAAGGTATATGTGGAAACATTAGGTTATGGTGACTTGGTCATATATGGTTTAGCTTTTGAAGAATATAAAGAATGTGCACCTTGCCCGCTAGGAAGGTGAGTTATTACATTATAGTTACATCCAGAGATAGTGAAATCAGAGAGTTTAACTATTTTTCTGAGAAAAGTTGTTTCAACTGTATTATCCTAGAAGCTGTTGTGTTCTTTAAATAAAATTGCTGCCCAAATCTTGGCAAAGCTTTTCCAAATGTTTAGTTTGGCCTTGTCAGAAAATATGTTGTTTTCATTCCTACCAAAAGTCTTACTGTTTTATCCAACACTATAAAAAGCATATCTATTGACAGTGGTTGTAATATTTTCTTTATATACAACTAGATAACAAGAAAAGGTTTTTCTTAATTCAGAATTACTATTATGGATAATCAATTCTGTTCCCTCTAAAACTATGCAAGCACTGTTATTCTTTTGTTACTGTGGTAGCTGGTTCAAGTATGAGACATCTCTTTGTGTTGTCTTCATCCTTAAGGACATCAAAATGTATGTTATCTTAGGAATAAAGTGAACAATATGCACTTGTATTTGAATAAGTCAGTGCACAATGATAAGTAAAGACATTTTATGTAGTAATATTAAATTGCTTCTTCCACATTGAGAATTTAATATCAAAATATTTTATAAAGTCTAACATTTTTTTATAACACTTCATTAATTATTTGCTACTTTGAAGGAAACAAACCAGTACATAAAAATACATATATAATAATCAGAAGCTCTGACTGATTTGTAAAGTTCAAATATTGTTTTATTTTGTTACGAAAAAGTTACTATTGACATCATGGAGCTGTCTGAAAAAAACGTGGAAATTTTGTTAACACTTCACAAACTGCAAAAGCATTAATTAGGATGAGCATTCATATTTTCTTCCAATCAGGAAATACTGTTCCATCACTATCCTGAAAACTGGCCTAAAGATAGCCTAACTTTCAGCATCAAAGATACGGCTCATGGCTATTCATATACCGAGCCTTGTGCATCACCATTCATTCAAATTATCTATTTGTTTTCTCCTATTATTGTTTCATGAGCAACATCAAATCTCTGTTTGCATCAAGGACACATCTGTGTCCTCATTAATAACATTTATCACTATTCAATCAACCGATTACAACTCTTACAGACATCAGTTAGATTTAAAACAGTTTTCTATTTTTAGTTGTTTCAGTATAAAATCAGGTGAAGGGCACAGAACCCTCATGATACAAGGCTAGCAGGCCTCATGTAATTTCATGACAAAATTCTACTCCATAGCTATCTCTCTCCGAGTCAGCTATTTACAACCACCTCAACTCAGGTCTACATAAAGTAGCAATGTCCTGCAATAAGAATTATGTCTTCATATAATTCAATACCTAATTCCCTACAAGTGTATAAATGTTTACAGAAATGATTTATGGGTGTAAAGTGTACACATAAGGAACAGGCATTATCTGTTTCTAGTATAATATGAAAGGAGTCTGTGAATAGTTTGATAAAGCAAAAAATTATGCTTGAACCATGAATACAATAACCTCTATTCTTAGCTACTCACAGCCAATATTTTAATTGTAGATGAAAAAGCACTGGATCCAATATCTCTATTATGAGGATGTGTTCATCTTGCATACTCCTAGATGTTGAGAAAATTTTCACATAAACATTTCTGACTCCCACAGAAATTAAAGCTTTTCATTTCAAAACCCTTGATTAGTAAAGAGGCATTTTTCCATTTGTTGTTCAACAGAGATCTAAATGGGGAAAAAAGCTATTGTTGATTAAACAAACATCCCAGTTTCAATTTAAGACTTAAGCATCTCAGATATGACAGGAAGCAACATTTTGACTGCATTAACATGGGTACTCTTTTCTGTTACATTTTCAAAAGCCTCAGAAAAGATGGCTGCCAGGATGTTAGACTAATTTTGAGGTAAAAATTATCTCACAACTGCTCTTGTACCATTTTAGTAATCTGTGAAAATGAAACAATATAAAATTATTAAAAAGTGAGCAATAATTTCTTTCCCTTTGTAGACTAAGGTCCAAGGATCAGTATTTAAGTTTAAAATATATGAAGAAGTTAGGTAATTTTGTAGGTATATCAGGGGAGCTTTCCAGAGAGAAATTTTTATTTGATATTCACACATGAAATAATACAGAATGAGAAAGAAAAAAAAACCCAAACCATAAATAACTGTAAGTATAGACTTGCTTACAGAACTTTCCACAGAAGATATCTTGACAGTATTTATATTGTTCTGTATTCCATCAGCAGGAGGTAATGGAAAGGGGAAAACATTTGCTTTGTTTAAGCTATAAGCATAAACTATACCAGCTGGTGCAGTCTGTTGGGAACTGATATGTGGGTCAACACAGTGCATCATCAGCACTTCTTCAGCAAATCCACCTGCCTGAGTAAACAGACAATATGGGATCCTAGTGTAACAAATTACATTATTAAAGAGACAACTTTCTAAATTTGTGGCCTACTTAACTTTTTACTCCAATAAAGTACTTCTTTTGTAACTAGGTCCAGTAAACTCATAGGTTATTTAATGATAGTATAAAGGGAAAATATAACTTTACCAATACAGCTATAGTGCAAAAAAAACCAGTCAACAGATATGAATCTTAATTACCTAGATACTACTTTTACTGAGATAATCAGCGAGTATTTTATACTCCTAAACATAGTGTAGAAGAGATGATGAAAGCTTAATTAAAAGTTCTTTTACATAATAAGCTTTCTAGTAACCTTCACTATATCTGGAGTTTAGCTTACTGTACAAATGCAAACACTTAAAATGTGATACATGTTAACATGCTGTAAATAACTGCACATTTAATGTTGCTACTCTGTCTTGGAAAAAGCTTAATTCCAGGGGAACTAATTCTTCTTCATCTTAAAGGACAAGCCTATCAAAAAAGAACACACCAAAATAAAAATAAAAACAAAACATACACAGTCATGATATTTGGAAGCAGATGGGATAAGATAAATACAGCATGAGCATAAATGAAAACTAAAAGACCACAAAAATCAGAAAGTCAAAACTTGTCTCTTTGGAATAAGCTGCTGTGGCTTGGCCTTCAATGAAAACTCTTGATGTTTACAAGTGTAGTTCAAGATCTATGTCTTGAGAATTAATCAGAATATTCATATTTTGAAAAGGTTATAAAAGGCATAATTTTAGCTGAAAATGATCTTAAAAAAATGTCACTGCTTCTTTCTCAGAAATGAACTGTTTCATATTGAAAGAAAATGCATTTTAAACATTGATGAACAATCTAGAAACTACTGAAAATATTCCAGCAGTATTGCTGTTATATTTCTCATATAATTTCTATTTGCATTTGAAATTGCAGTCTAAAATCCATGTTGATTGTAATAATTGACAGAAAATGTAAGAAAAAACATGTTTGTATGTTATACTGTACTATGCTATGCTGTATAATTTTAGCTAAATGACAAATATTAACTGACAGATTTCTGGAGGCAATTTAAAAGTGTAGCCTTGTAGATCTTCCTGTTTGGCTTACATATATGGAGCAGGCTTTATGCTTCCTTTTCTGAAGAGTTATAGAGAAGTTTTTTTTTTACATTATGCTCAAACAAACACAAATTATTTATCACTGAATTCATTATATGCAAAGATTGCTGGGTTTTAAAATCCAAAATATCAACAAGTAAAGTCTTTTTAAAACTGAGAGAGAAATTGAAACAAAGATTAAATTTAAGTGCATTTTTCATTACTGAGAACTGGACATCCACACATCAGGACTGAGTGTTAGAAAACTGCACTACAAAGTTGTCTTTTAGAAGCTGTGATGACAAAACAAAATAGTATTTAAAGACAGTTTTGCTTGATGGTTGCAAATCTTGATGTTGACAGGTTTAGCTGGTATTTCTACTACACCTTTAGAGAAATGGAATAGTAGGAATGGGGAAGACGTTTAAAAACATAGGTTCTATGATCAGCTGGATTTTAAGTACTGGAAGACTGTGATTAGATCTCCCAGGATTCTGCTGTGTAGGTTCAACTAGCAAAACTTTCAACCTTCCTTCATACATCAAGTTCTCTAACCTTCCAGACATCTCAGCTGCAATTCAAGAAGTCCTGTCATGTTTTTCAGCTTCTTTCTTAAACTGTGAGAACTAAAACCTGATACAGTATCAAATATAACTTAGCAAGGGTAGAGTGGGGGTAAGTACACTTTATTCAATTATTTTTTTGGACAAGAATTTTAAATCTGAAAACATATTATTCCATAGTGTATCAGTGTCCTCCTTCATTGGTCTCATCTGCACTGTTCTGCAACTATTCTCTATAACAAGTAGTCCATGGACTACTATTAGTGTTAGAGAGATTCCATTAATAACTTCTCATTATTAATTTAATTTCCAATAAAACTTGATTAAGACTGACTTTAAGCCCTGCCTAAAAATTTCTGAGAGAACACTTGATATAAAGAGTGGACTACTGTTTATATAATAAAAATAGAGAATAATTTAGAACATAAAATGTATATGTCTGTGATTTCTCAAACTTCGGGCTCGTAAGTATCATAGAATCACAAGGTTTTATCTGTCTGTCAGAGTAGATAATTTTACCAAAGCATGTATTCCATAATTTCAAGTAATACTGTTCAAGTAATAAGAGTTTCATTGAATAAAAATCTGTGAGATATGATAACATTAATTCAAATCTTGATTTATCCATATTCTGCCAGACTCTGCCAGAAATAATCTGCCAAGCTACAAGTGAAGTAATTCAAACAAAGCTTTAAGAGAAGGAAAACTGGATTGTAGGAAGTCTGTCTTAAATACATAGTTAAGTTTGCACTAGTTGGCTACAACCACAATACATTTGTAGACAGGAAAACAAATAGAAGAGAAAAAACAGTCTTGAAGTCTTAGAATTACATGACAGTCTCATGGTGTAAATAAAAATATTGAAAGCTCATGTTTATTAGTAGAAGGAACAAAATGAAAATTCAATAAACTTAACAAAAAAACAAGCACAAATTATTATGGAACTTTTTCAATGAGATAGAAAGCTAGCTACTAAAAATAGATTTTGGGTTGGAAAGGGAAATATATGTAAAAAATGAGTTTTGTGGAAAACAGCATAAGTTTATTGCTCTATAAAAAATCAGTAACAAAAATAAGACTGAAAAAGGAATATAAGTGAAAATATCTTTTATTAAAATCTAGTATTTTTCTGAAGACTTAGTAAGCATATGACTTTGTATGTAAGTGATAATAGAAAAAGGTAAGAGATTATTTGGAAATTAGACAAAGCAAGGAAATAGCTTCTGTGTAGAAGAATCTGTTCTGATGGCAAGAAAAATTAAATGTGTGTGCCTTTCTTCATCTACAATATACAGAAGAAAATGAGGTTTAGATGTATTTTGGCCTATTTGTTACCAAAATCCACCCCTTTCCTCTATTCTGAAATCTACTTTCCAAAGTAGCACTACAAATGTTTAATGGGCATGCAAAATTTTCAAAAAATATACATATACACATATTCAACAGGAAAGTGTAAGGTATAATGAAAGAAAGAAATCAAAAAGTTATGAAGAAGATGTAAAAGATATATTTTATGCAAAAATAGATAGCACTTGTTTCACTGCTATCCTGAAATTATTTTTCAAATAATTAACTTGTGCTTAAAAGAAAATTAGACAGTTTTTTTTTGTGTGCCTTTCTCTTAAAATCATTGCACCTTCAAGTTCATACTTTTTTTGTGATTTTGTTTGGTTTTTTACCTTGCGTGTGTCCCTTCCCAATTTTTTTCAAAATCTCGTGGTAGGATGAAGGAACACAGCTCTGTCAGATGTGAATTTTCTTCTGATATATAGAGATAGTAACATGTTGTCAGCACAACATCTGAACTTTAGCTGTTCTGTGTATAATACTGTGTATTATTTCCTTAAATATTCTCCTTAATTAGATATTTGGTTTCATTCTTTAATATATTCTTTAATTATTTCATATCTAAATCTATAATTCTTTTTCCTATCACAGAAAGATAATCTTCCTAATCATGATCACTATAATGACAAAATTCAATACACTCAGAACTTATCTACTGGTTTCTGTAGTTTTGCATGTCTTTACTCATGATTCATGCAAGGGAATGATACCTAGGGCATTACCAAAATTAGACTGGTAATCTTTCCTGAAAATACACTTCATCCTGTCTCTGAATATCAGAGAGATCTAGTAGCCCCCAAAAAAGAAAGGAGGCAGTAATAGAGAACTCAGATCTATATAATGCACAGAACCATCTGATATTGCATCAGTTTTGAAATAAAACTCCTATGGTGGAAAATTATAAGCTGTCAAAACCCATCATGTTCCCTAATCAAAAGATACAGCTGAGATTCTGCTGGGTAAAATTGAACAAAGAAATAATACTGCTCAATAACGTTGTAAAAACAACATACTGAAGTTCCCCAAATCCTTACCAAAATACATGCTTGTAAAAAACTCCTGAAGTAGCATGTAAGCACTCCAGATTTCAGCATCTAAACTGACAGGGCAACTATTTTTTAAACTTGTATCTATGCCCTGAGCTCTGTTTGACATTGTGTTTGGCCAATATCAGACTTGTGGTATTCCTCACTATGCTATGTATGTATGAACAGACAGTACCTTTATTCTAGATCTTCTGGACATTCTTGTTTATGTGAAAAACTATCCCTTTTAACAACAGAGTATTTAATCAGTTTGCAAATAGCAGAAAATTAATGTCATATAGCATGTTTCTTTTTATTAGTGTTTTATTTTAAAATACTCAGTCATACAGGCAGCATTTACATGAGTAACTAGTTAATGTTATTTTCCTTCTGGATAGTCTAACATATGCTATAATTTTCTTAAGAGTTTTCAAGCCCTATCTGGATCAAGCCTTGTATAACATAGTCTAAACTCATATCTGACGCTTCTTTGAGTAGGAGACTGGAATAGAGACCTACTGTGGTTCCTTCCAACCCAAATTTTCCTATGATTTTATTGGGTTTAGCAGGTAAAACTATTTTATCTCAGTGGTATTTAAGGTCCTAGAATCATTCTATCTATTATTTAATCTCAGTAATTTGTAGCAATCATCTTGATCTTTATGAATAAGAGACTTGTCTTTTTTTTCTCCCTCCCTACCTCATGTCCTTTTTGGGTTCTATCTTCAGCACTCAATCTGAGACTACAGGCTTTTCCTTTTAAACATCCTCCATCTTCCCACTCGTTCCCCAAAAAAACGCTCCAAGAAAATCGAAATGAATAAACACAAAATCCACACACATTCAGATACTGGTCTAGAGCAAACCAGACCAAGAAATCAGTTTTGTTATCACATATTTTACTGGAAGTCCAGTCATTACTCTTTCAGGCAAATTTCCAAATTCTACTGTGGTGACAGACAATGGAAATGACAATAAACTGAAGCTGTTCAACAAAATTCTTGCAACATTCTGACAAATTGGATGTAAGCACAAGCTTTTACAAATGCAGACCAGAGGGGTTGGTTTGGGTTTTTTTTTCCCTTTTATTGTAGGCAAAGAGGGGGAAACATAAAGCAGGCATTAGCATATTATTCTTTAAAAAATGTGCACTAAATATGTCCTCAGGCTTTTTATCTTCTACTCATGGACAGTTTATACTCATTCAGATTAAATGAATGATTCCAAATTCTGTATATACGAAAGGTCTCCCTTTTACCTCTTTACAACCTTTATTCTCTGTCAGGATATATGATGGGTTTAAGAACTACTCCTAGATATTCCATATAAGTTTTTCTATGTAAATAAGGGTGTAATTGGGGGTGGGACATAATTCCTTTTCCGGCCNTTTTTTAGTATTTTCAGCCTTTCCTTCCTCCTACCTTATCTCCCTCGGACTTGTACAGTGGGGTGAGGGTTGGAAGGAAGGAGGGGCTGCGGACGCTGTGAGGGTTTGGGGGGAGAGTTTTGACTCAAACTATCACAGTAATTTTGGTGGAGAATGCGGGCAACGAACCCATCACAGGATATTACCTTTATAAATGTTATATACAACTAGAAGAGTTAATTTAAGAATCAAGAATTCATATTATGAAAAAAGTTAGCTGTTTTTTCAGAAGGTTTCCCACTCGAATTCATAATAGATTAAGAAATTATTCCACTCCAATATTTAGATATAATATATTTGCATTTTTAAGATATTTATAACCCAGATTTTCTTCAAGAGCATATAGTTACTTAAACTTCCAGTTAAATGAAAATATGTTTTTATGGATTTTTTTGAAATACCAAACGGGAACCTAATGAGATTCAGCAATAGTCGAGTATTTTATATATATAAAAATACACTTCACATGATACCTATATTATGACAAAATATTAAAAGTTTTTAAGAGACACTTCTTCCCATGTTAAACTTATCTTTAAGGAGAGCATAAGAAAACACTGATTACTTCATCTAATATATCTGTGTTTATAATTAATTTGGCCATATATATTTTTAACATCTGAAGTATTAATTATATCTGAATTAATCTAAATTAAGAAAATATACACAAATACTGAACACTTGCATAAGTAAAAAATAATTTCCTGCAGAGTATTATTTTTTGCCCCATAAACATTTGAAATTTGACTTATCTCAATCCAAGGACATAACTCTGTGCAGGTAGATCTTTTAAGCACAAGAGTGAGTGTGAGCCTATACTTTTAAACAGTGATCCATATAATCTGTTCCAAACTTCTACCTTACAGTGAGTGAACTCACACTTTGAGATCTTTATTACTCACTCACTATGGCAGTAATTTAGTTGATTAGGTGAAATAACATTACAGAAGAATTATATAGATATTAAAATTAGTAATTTAATTTATTCACAGCAAATTTCAATGAATGAACATGGGATTAGATGATTAAGAGCATGACTATCCAAGCTCATTCATTTGAGGCACCAGAATGGTTCCAAAAATATGTTAGATGTTAACTTCTACTGTCATAAGAACTATCACAGAATCACAGAATCACAGAATCACCGGGTTGGAAGAGACCCACTGGATCATCGAGTCCAACCACTCCCACAAAACACTAAACCATGTCCCTCAGGACCCCGTCCACCCGTAACTTAAACACCTCCAGGGAAGGCGAATCAACCACCTCCCTNTACAGTGAGTGAACTCACACTTTGAGATCTTTATTACTCACTCACTATGGCAGTAATTTAGTTGATTAGGTGAAATAACATTACAGAAGAATTATATAGATATTAAAATTAGTAATTTAATTTATTCACAGCAAATTTCAATGAATGAACATGGGATTAGATGATTAAGAGCATGACTATCCAAGCTCATTCATTTGAGGCACCAGAATGGTTCCAAAAATATGTTAGATGTTAACTTCTACTGTCATAAGAACTATGAAATCTTTCTGATTTGCAACTGAATGGAAAAGAAAAAGGAAAAACAAAACAAACCAAAAAACCTCTACCCAACCAACCAAAGAACAGATTGTGCTTCCTGTAGAATGTAACCCCTGATTTTTTTAAATTATCTGTACAGTGCATATCGTTTTCAAGACTGTTACTACCATAGCTGACGCAAAAGATCTTTTTTCATCATCTTGCACAAATGCATCATGCTTTTGGACCTATGGAAAACAGATGCTAAAAATACTCCCAAGGCAAGGTCAACTTTTGATCAAACAATGGCTACATGACAGCTGCTATCTGCCCTCTCTGAGTGTTGGTGTTGCAAAAGTACCAGCGCTAAAGAAATCATATCTTTTCAGTTTTGACTATTGTGGCACTTCCTGGCTTTCAAGCTTGCTTTATCTTCTCTTGAGCAGAAGTTACCAGGCTTTGATAACACATGTTACTCATAGGAAAGGCAATAACGGATAGTATTTTAATGAGAAAAATGTCCTGTCTTGAGTCTTACATGTTCCTGCTTAGCAGCTTCCTGTGAATGTCACCTCCATATTAATTAAAGCAGAGTGCTCACCTCAGTTTAAACTTCTGCTTCTTTTAAAGAAAATGAAAGAGAGGAAGTGAATGTGAGAACAGTTTTAAGTTATTCAGAACAAAACTACAGAAACTTGCTCTAGAGCTGGCAGGGCTATATTAGCTAATGACAAGAGTGAGAAAAATGTAAAAGAACAGATTAGCAAATCCCTTGTTGCAGACTTCTTCATCCAAATCAAGATAAATTCTCAGGCAGTTTTTTTTTCAAGGAGAACTCAAGGATAGAGAGAGAGAAAGAGAATCAAGATATAGGTAGCAAGTGCATTCAAGCAAGATAGTTTCTGGGGTTTAGCGGATTTTTAGCTTTATGCTTGTGGAAGCATTGTGGCAGCTCATTTGCCTCTGCAGATATTTAGAAGTCACAAGAAATCAAATGATTTCCAACAAGAGAGCAAAAAGAGCTTTCACAGAAGAAGGAATTGAAAGGTGGAAGAAACATGTTTGTGAACATGACGGGTTCAGGAGTCTGCAGGGAAATTAGATTGAAATTATAAATACCATTGATATAATTCCAGTACTTGAACAAAATATTCTGAAAGATGCCAAATGCATTAGAAACAGGTATAGTATCTTTATTGAGATTTTATCTTCCCTAGTTCAAATAAGCTACTGAAAAGACATGGAAACTTTAAACAAGCTATTCAGAAATAAAGTGCCAAACTGACGGCTTGATGTCCTCTTCAGAAAGGAGATGGAATTTGTTAGGAAAGTGTTTCTCTGTGATCTTTCCAAATTTCACCTCTGCAGTCATCAGCCCATGAAAAAACACAGTGGTATTTTTGCATGTGTGAGAAGTGAGAACATAAGATTTCTGCTTTCTTGAAAACTCTTTTCTTCTTTATTTAACTGAAAAGTATCAATCTTTCAGTACTTTTAAATGAAAAAAAATTACTTTATAGAGGTGACATTGGGATGCTAATCATGAAAATTTTTCTACATGTACTTCTCCTTAGTATCAACAGCAGATTGTCTCATAAAAATGAGTATTTCTAGACATGCAAGAAGTGTCAGTGTAAATTCTCTTTCTGTCAGATATTAAATATAAAAGTGGTCATCTTTTTTTTTCTACAGGAATCATACTCCTACAGCAATCATGGAGATTGCACTGCAAATATCAGTATTCCAGAGGCTGCAAAAAAAAGACACATAAAGTTTCCTTAAGAAAGAGAGAATAAGTATAATTATCCTGACATTTGACAGCTGAAATAAAACAGAGAAAACCCCCAACATTTGTATAGGAGGAGGAAGATCTTTACACTGTAAGATGTACATATCAGAGAATTTAGGGATTTAGGGATGTTCAGGGTCTAAATGAAGTTCAAAACTCTAATTTTCAAATAATTATCTTAAAGGGTGAAAGTTCTTATAAAAACGTAAAATACATTCACAAGATACTTGTTATTTTCTCCTATATAGTGATCTGACAAAAAAAAAGTACCTTTCTTATTATTATGTCTTTGTTGGCAAAGGAAATCTCTAGTTTGGAAAGCTCTTAAGACTTACATAACTTCCGTTATGTGAGATTACCAAGAGTATGAGATGAAGGGGAAAGGGCAGTGTCACAAATAAATGTTTGACACTATCATCTAAGATCATTATACTGTTACATCTCAGAGAAGAAAATAATAAATGGGTCCTGTCTAGCCCTGTCAAAATACACAGCACCTGTCAGTTCAACAAATACAGATTTTATCAGTTCTTTGTCATATATTTTGTTTTCCTTAAATCCATATACTGCATTACATATCTGAACTTGCTTTTAAAAAAATATTTTTACAGAATATAAGAATACTTGATCATTTTCAGAAGGTGAATTGGAACACAGAGCATAAGTAGCCACTGTCCATATTAAAATACCCTTCATAAATAGCATCCGAATCTTTTTTTCATTACTATGTTTTTTATTTTTTAAATACATGTGGGTTTTTTTTCAGATTGTCATGTAAAGAAGGAACCCAGAAATATCTACTTCAAATACATGGGCAGACGAGCAGGTGGAGTTACCTCTCTTTGACACTAATCCTTCAGTAACGTTACAGGCACATAGAAATTCTTCACATTGTCAACACTGTGATGATATGTATATTCTTACATTCCAGTGTAACATTTACAACATGTCACACTGTTGTTTTGCTTGTGGGTGATGGTCTGAAGGATAGAGATGATCATATGATTTCTGGACACTCACAGACTTTTTGGGATTGTTCTTTAAGTGCCCTGGCAGGGCGGAGTTGGGAGGGTCACAAAGATTTTGGATGACTCTGTTGTGTTATGTTAATGAAGTGGTTTGCAGGTGGGGGCAGGAGTTTTTCAGGCTGGCAACAGGGAGATTTGGGATGGGCGGTTGCCAGGAGAGGCTAGTTGCTAGAGCAGAGTGACCAATGAGAGTTTACCTGATGTTTTGGCCTGCTTGTCCTATATAAACAACAGTGGATGCTGAATAAAGAAGACTTCATCTGAAATCATATTGATTTGTTCATGAGGTTCTTTGGTCCCCGTCGTGTTACAGACTTGCATATTTTTTAAATATATGGGGTAATTAAAATGGCTATGTATTGACAGAACGTATGCTAACAGGAGACAAAGAAACCTTAAAAAAGTCCAGACTACTTTTTTTTTAGTTTAAATTCCTCAGCAGTGAGAAAATCTCTCTAAACATGGCACCCAGATTTAAATACCCACACTTTTTCTAAATATGACATAAATATTTCAGTTTTTCCCTTCCTTACTCACCCCAGTAACATATGCAATTATTGCCTTTCCACACTAGAAATAATATTCTCTGTACTGTCTGATGAACCTTAAGTGAATCTTTAACATTTTCCCATAGTTTTTTTTTAAGCTAAAGGTTGTGGTAACTGAACAGCATTCTTCTCTCCTTTTTTTCACTCTCAAGAAAGAAGTTTTTAAAGTTCACATAGTAAAACCCTCTGATCCTTAAATTCTCAGTTGAAGTGATTTTCAATTGCTTCCCCAGTATATATTATCTAATCACTAAGTGTTATTATAAAAACATTCTTTTTTTAATCAAAGAAAGAATGGTTTGAGGATACCACAACAAATTTAATATTATTTTACACTGTCTGTTGACACACATTCACAATGAAGTATAGATACTCCTATTAGTTTCACCTGCCAAACAACAAAAACCTTTTCTGTAATGAAGAACTTCTTGGCCTTCAGCCTAGATTCTTTTATGCATTTTCCAGAATTCAGAAATCAATAATAGTCCTTGTCCTCAGTAAGAAAAATATTTTAAATCCTGCTTTGTCCTTTTTTTGTGATGTATAATCAAGGCCACCATTAGTTTTGTAATTATTACTTAGTCTATCACTAATAATAAAATTCTTCCCATATACTTACTAGTAGAATATTTATAAGCTACTTCTGGAGGATTCTTGGGCAACACAGAATAGGTATGTCCAAAGTTATCAAGCAGTCTGAGAAAAAGTGAAGGTTATTATAAGAAACTCTGTAAATAAAACTCAAATCAAAAACCTAATTGAACTAACAATAGACAGAGGTATACTTATTTGGAATTATATTTTCTTTAATCTGTTTTAGAAATTTTTACATTCAGTTTTGCAAACAAAAGTCCTTTTTATGTTTCAGAGTGAAAAAGCATATCCACTTGATCATTTTCTCCTGCTGAGCATAACTGACCTGGAATTATACTGAGAGGAATGAGATCCTATCAGAGCCTGTTATTCACTTTCTGAGTTTCATCTCCTTTACTTAAAGTAGGAAGAAAATAAATCCTTTTCAAAGATGCAAGTAGTTGCATGACTGACAATATTTTTAATTTTGAGGAATTTGTAAAGAAAATATATTTACAACTGAAAAATGAATACATGCATTCCTGAAATTACAGCATATTTTTCACACTATTGCAGAGAAAGAAGAAAAGTGAAAATGTGATTTCCTAAGCAAGAATACATGAGTGTCAAAATGTTAAAGTCTTTCTCTGCCCTAACTCAGCATAGCACTACTGAAGTCAAGCACACTAGGAATCATTAGCTTATATACCTACATAGTTTGGAGGATATGAAATTCACCAAAAAAACATATATATATCCCAGACCCTGCTTTCTAAATTGCTTTCTATCTCTTCACTGAATAGATAATGTCAGAGATAACCTTCAAAATAAAACAATGAGGATTTTATGTATGCAGACAGTCTGAGTTTTTATGCAAAACCTGTGGAAAATTGTTTCTCTATTACTAAGACAAATGAACTTCATATGTACGAAGACAGGAAGAAAGGTGCCTGCAACCATCCACTTAGAAATTTAGTAATATTTTTCAGCTATTAGCCTTTTTCCTTACTATTTCATGTAATTTTTCTCCTTGTTCCTTTGAAATATCCCTAATATACAATTCATTTAGGAATAAGAAGGAAATAGAAATGAACAAAACCATCATGATAATCTTTAAGAAATTCCAAATAAACATAAAGTAGTCTGCTTATTTTTAGTCAGAAAGTGATTTAAGGTCCATTTCTTACTGTCAGGTGGAAGTTACTTTTTCTGGCAGGCAATGAAACAGAAATGAAACCATGGGTTTGGATTTTATCTCAAATAGCCTTTCTCTCATTGATAGTTTTATCATGCAAGTAATTAACTTAAAAGCAGTGAGAACTATTCTTGTGTGCAGGACTAGATGTTCACTGACATTACAGCTGGTAGAAAGTAAAACAAAGACAAACTCAATAAAATGTTTGCAATAATTACTTCCTTTCCCTCTTCCCTGCACTGCCTCTAACAAAAATGAGAATTATCTTATTTGATTAACTATTTAGCTTGTTTGAAGACCATTCTGATTCTTAGATGGCAGATGCTACACAGTCTGAATATAAAGTAACTTTATCAGCCCTTCCTCTCAAAAATGTGTGTTTAGATATACAAAATACAAAGTTGAGATAAAAGATATAACAGCTTTGAAAACCTGCCTGTTCTTTTTGACTCAATAAATCTAGACATCATAGTTTCTCACTGTAGCAACAGAAAGCATAGACACAGTTTCCTAAATGCCATAATGCTGGAGGGATAGGTAGAGGAGTTATTAAAATGGAACATTGCTGTGACTCCATCTCTAACTTTTCTGAAGAGTGAGAGGGTAATTTATTCATTACCTCTCTTTATCTCTTTATAAAGACCTTCAGCCCACAATAAATATCTCTTACACTCAGGGGATTTGGTAGTTGGTCTGGCAATATGTACACGTACAGCATTACCACCAGAGTACCTACTCTGAGTCTGTCTTGTAATTGGAGTGTATATAGTTTTAAGGAACCCATCAACTTTCTCATGAGGGGTGTGGTCTATCAGGATCAGCTACATATTGCATGTTGCTAGTTGTTGGTGGAGGAGCAGAGAGTCATGAATTCACTTGAGGCAAGCCGTGTTTCATACTCTCTAGTATGTGACCTGATGTAAAATTTCTAACAGCAAAAGGGTTAATCTGCTTCATGAGGTCTAATCTACCCACCCAATATGCTGTCCTCTTGAGTGTGTCAAGAGTATTTTTTTCTGACTTTTCAGCCTAATAATAGTCATCAAGATAATGGGCCGTTGGTGTGCAGAGAGGCCACTGATCATACCCATTCCTGTGTAAATTAAGGCCATCTGTCAGAGGCTAATTTGTGCTACTCAAATGCTTTGCCACAAATAATTTGTTTTGTGGCTGTTAAAGCTATAGGGAAGAGGTAGTGTCCTTTGGTTGTGCTTGCTGGCAGGAAAGGTCATGCTACACTGCTGCCTGTAGGGGAAATGAGGACAGAACATGGATCCCCTGTAAGACACCCAAAACGTTCTTAGAAGCACTGTGCAAGTCCACTGGTAATCCTTCCCCCTGGGATCTCAATCTATAAATAACACATGTAAGGAAGAGTTAAGTATCATCCCATCCCCTGCCATCCTAGGAGAAGAGGAGCACTGTAGTCCAAGTGATGTCCTTGCATTTTGTTTCTCTATCCTTTTCCTCTTTCTCTCTTTCTTTTCCCTTACTATAGATTTGTCAAACCAATACCTATCTTATTCCTAAGATTACCTGTAAAAATAAATTCCTTTTCAGATCAAGCCTTTGGCATTGTTTTGCCTTCATGTAGCCCAGTGGGCACCTAACCCATAAATTTTACAAGGAAACCGTGGTCTTACCCCAGCGATCCCTTGACCTGTCAAGGTTGGGTCACACCACCCCAGAGTTGGTGGTCTGGAAGGTTGAACCTGCTGGGTGGGGCTGACAAGAGAGGAGTAGCAGCCCAGCCAACAAAGTATTCCATGTCATATACATGATGCTCAGTATAAAAGCCTAGAGATCATGAGAGCTAACCTTTTTTCTTTGATGGTCGACATTCAAGGATGACCTTGCATGTCTGTCTGTCCCTGAACCCATCCATGTTTTCCTGCTGCTGCTTTTTTTTAACCTAATCTGGGACCTTCCCCATACCTGCCCTGCAACATCACTGGTGATTTATGATCATTGAGGGAGTCTGAATTGCATTTTATATTCTTACATACATATAAATGGTCTCACATTATTATTCTTATCTCCTTTTAATGTTGTTTCATTAAAGACATTTTAGTATCAGTTTCCAACCCACGAGACTTTCTCTTTCATTTCCCTATACACTCTCCTGTGTGGGGAGGGGCTGGGGGCTAAAAGCTGCCTAGTTTTAGCTAGCGAACTGGCTGGGACGACAGCTAAACTGGGAGAGTTAGAGACCAAGATTCTTGGTCATAATTTTATTTTATATTTACATTGTCTTTGGCTATGGCTGTGGTTACTTGGAAGTTGGCTTTGGTTTGTAGGAGAAAAGGGACCAAAGAGAGAGAGATATATATATCTCCACCCTTAGCTCCAGTGGCAGTTCTCTGAGTTGTCTGTCTGTTGTCAAGGTCCTCAGCTGATGGTTGTGTACAACTAGTCATCTGGGAAGACACCTTTCATGTAGCACTGTTCCATGTCCCTTCCTCCTCATTAACATAGAAAGAAAGAGGAAGCACCCTTGGGGTGTGACTTTTTTCTGTGCATGTTGGACAAGGCTTCTTGAGGGTTCATGAAGGTCTTTTGCACTGATTCCCCAAAAGTGTTAGGCATAGAGTTCACTTATCAGCCAAGTGCAACTTCTTCTCTTCTCTCTTCTGATTGGCTGGATTTCAGGAGCTCATTTCTTGGAACCTAGTCTAATCCTTGTTACATTTTGTCCCTGTTGCTGTTCCCATCATCACTGCAACCAAACTGTGGAACATAACAACCTAAATGCAGAACACCTTATTCAGAAAAATGTCGGAGACCTTCTCATCAGAATAGCGTCTCACACCATTCAGAGTGACCATCTATGATGTTTTACTCTCCCTTCAGGTAGGTCAGTAAAGAGGGACTAGGGTTGAAATTATATAATCAGAATGGATAATCAGTGATTTCGTAATTGTTCAGTGTTTCAGTTATTATATATCATGAGTTTAATAGTCCATTATTGATCTGTTTCAAATACTGTACACAAAGTAAAGATATTAGACTAGGAGTCCTCATTTTCTCAAATGAAAACGTATCTAAATTTTAGCAAAAGGCATGATATTACAATTTTGGTTTGTGTGGCCAGTTACTTTTATTTTAAGATGGATACAAACTAGAATTATTATTTTTTTTATAAACTCAGTGTGTAATGGCATTGGCATATAGCATGTAGTACTGGGTTATACTGTCATTTTTTCCTTTAATATTTTATATTAACTGGTCTTGGCAGTTTGAAAAATCTCATGCCCTAAACACTTCAAATTACTATGAACTGTTTATACCATTAGACAAAAAATTTCAACTGCTCTGCCTTCGTTAGAAGAGTAAAGTAGAAAATCTAAAGTCTACTTAGAAAAAAGTAAGGATACATCTCTAAAGCAGTGTCAGTGGATGGTTTTAATCAAGCGATAAAACTTTAAAGGTAAAGAATGCTGCTTTATTAATTCAAAGGGATTGCATAAAAGTTCTGGCAGGTGTAATAGGTTTATCAGTTCCTGTTAACCATTCTGCTTGAAAAAAAGTCTTCACCGCTTTCAACATCAATGGACATTCCTGAGACTTTTGCCATGACGTTTCACTGTTTATAAGACTTTAATCAAATTGCACAAAACATGAAAAAAATTCTTAACCTAGAAAGGTCATTGTAAAATGAGGAAACATAAAGACTGAACAAGAATAAATCTTGATGAATTTAACTTGATAGCATCTAATTATTTCAACAGGTTTCCAACTCCTTAAAAATCGTCACCTGAAACTGAAGTTTTCCATCGTTTCTCTGTTTAATAAATAATCCTTGGCATTAAGGAAAATGACTTTTGTTTTTCTTTTTTTTTCCTAGTTAATGAAACTAAGGGAAAAAAAGTTGTCAAAAATAACCATTCAAAATAGGCTCAGCTGTGCTTGGAAAGTCTAGTTGACACCTGAGTTTAATGGCCAGACCCTGAATCCCTTCTGCTTATTTCAGATATGGGTAACAGAAAAATAGGCCTATGCAAATGGCTTTAGAGAAGAAGTATTTTTAAAAAATGAAAAATTTTATTCTCTTTCATTTTCATGTATTTCAATTTAATTTTTGCTGCCTAGATCTAAGTTAAATTTACATGCTACAAGGAGAAACTAAGATTTTAAGTTTCCCTCTAAATGATGTGATTCAATTTTATCTTTCTGGAAGCTTACTGCTATTTTAGTTGGTTTACTTTAAAATCTTGTTCATAATGACCATTCACTTGTCATTCTGCTGATACTTGTTCATTTCTTTGGCTTGTTTTCATGCTTTTTTGGGGTTTGTTTTTTTTTTGTTGTTTGTTTTTTTTCTCTGATTAGTGCTCACTTTTAAAGTTTTGTTTGAATATTTGATATAGTGTTATTTCTCACTTAATTTGTAATTTTTTGATCATTTCATGAAACTCTTATAATGAACAGTGGAGCAAACAGACACCATTTCAACACCTGTAAAAAACAAAAGAAAGACACACAGCTTTGAAATTTCTCCAGAGTTTATTTGCCTCTCCTAAGTATCCTGGTATAGATGGATCTTGCAGGATCTCTCATAATTTTTGCTCACATTGCAAAATAATTGATAATACTGGGAGAGGATACAGCACCTATTGGAGCTTAACAATTCTCACTTTAACCTCTGATGGCATCTGGGGGACATTCAGTATGTTTCTATTATGTCATTTATTTCCTAAAACAAGTCTGCTAGACAGATTAAATGTTTATTTGTTATATCAGCTCCTAGAGGTGAAAAAAAAATAGTTTTAAATCAAGTAGAATGTAGAATGTAAGTTTTTATAAATCACAAAAAATCACTATTGTGATACCCATTTATGATAAATTTGAAAAAAATTAAATCTCTAAGATCTTCTAAGTACCTTCCTCCTGCTGCATGTAAATAGAAAGACAATTTGCCTTGTTTGTTTGCCTCTGTGGTTTCAGTACTGAAGTTCTTTGATAACTAAGCATATAAGTAAAAAAAAATTATCCTAGGAGGATAAAGGAGATTCAAGAAGTCTGATAACATAGGCCACACAGGCCACTAGCCAAGAGACTTCAGATCGCTTTCCTTATTCCATCAGAGTGTTTCTGACCATAATTTACAACATATGACTACATGTGCAGTGATTTTTTTTACTGATTTCCCACTGAGTCAAAAGCAAAGTATGATTGCTGATTTGTTTCCTCTCTTCTCCACCGTCTTATTTACTATCTTTCATTCTCTATTTTTTCACTTTTTTTTAAACTCTGTGCTAAAATCTTTTAAAATTATCATACATCTGTCTCAAACTCTTCTATGCCTTTAAACATCTTTCTTCTGTTGTTGAAGCAGTGCTGAAACCATTATTTTAGATGTAGGCTGATGTAAACTTTATCAGTCTTGTTTTCCTTAAACCACCACCACAGTAAGAACCAGCTGTTTTACAAAACATGTTGAATGGATAAAATTTATCATCAATAGATTTGGAATGAGCTCTTTCCCCCAAAGAAGTACTTTTGACATCAAACACACACTAATAAGGAAGTGTTAAGAAGTAATACATCGCAGCTGCCTATGCCAATCTGCTATCTACACAAGAAATTACTTTCTTCAGCTGACAATTCAGAACTTCTTATGAAAAGGGTGGCATTTTTTCAGATTAAGCGTAACTTGAAAAAGCAAAGAGTAAAGAATCCTCTCATTTCTTAATAACTTGTATGTTGAAATGGATATAGCCAAATGTGTCATCCTAATTCTGTAATCCTTAAACTACTGAGACAACAGATGGTAGATGGTAGAAAATGAATGGGAAAACATATTTGATTGCATTATAAACCCATTCATGTTTTTAATTTTTTAAATTTAGTTGTAGAGCCAAATATTTCTGGGCAAGTCTTCCTCTATTTCTCATCTTCAAATACTGACACTGTTACCCCTAAGTTTCAGAGATCTATGGCATAAAATCTGGTCAATAAGCAGCTCTTTAAAAAAAATCAGTACAGGGACTATTCCTGTTAATTTACCATAAAAATATTTTTAATTTATATTCTGTCTTTCTTTCTGCTTCTTTCTTTAAGTCCTGTTTTCATTCCATTGTTTGCCTAAGAGTACATTAATGACAATGGAAATTTGTACAACATACTTCAGGATTCGTAAACTCAAGAGGGAGGAAATGTTTCTGAAAGTACATGGAAGAATGATTATGAGATCTCCCAATAAGAAGGCTTTAATTACTGGTCTTTTTTTGTTTTTTCTTTTTTAGGTAGCATATACCCCTTAGAGATAGGGACAAAAGTATTGTGAGGAAAAAAAAAGATAAAAGGCATTTTATTCTATTTTTAGGTTGTGATGATCTCAGAGTTGTATCTGAGCTATATATCTGAGTATATAATAATTATAATAGTTGTAATGGAGCTTTTTTCTAATAAGTGGGGGAAAATTATAAATTCATGTTGTGTGGAGGCTACAGCTAGCATTATTTACATGGCAAACATATTGATGAAAAGTCTGTGTTTGAATTGTATAACTTATACATATTTTTAATGGCACAAATTTTAAAACCAGAGTACTGAACAATACAGTCCATCTGCTCTGCTTGTTTTTCACATAATTTCAGCTCACTTTCATGTATGCATACAGCTATCTTCATCCTTTTCTTCTGTTGTTCAAAATTTATTCTACACTATGACTGAAAAGAACTACCTCAATTGTGGGATGTTATTTAATGTTGGCAAAGGCAGGACTGACAGCTTGGGTAAAAAGCAAATCACCGAAAAGTTTGTGATAGAAATAAGTATAAACAGATGGTCTGGAGTGAGCTGAAGTATTGTTGAATTTCTATTTTAGGATAATGGAAGCACTCCTGGTTAAGAATTATTTTAATGCAAAGAAGTGAAATACTAACTTTAAATAGTCTTCAGTATGCTAGGTCTTGGGAGTTGAATAAGTATTCATAAGTATTACTTGAAATGTGTGACTAAGATCCTGCAGCTGCCCATGAGAGGCTGGTTCCATCTGCATGAGCACTGTTAGGTTCCTTAGAATTATGGAGAAAAGTTACCATGCCTTTGAAAGAGAACTGTAAGTCACCACATCTTCTCTGCTATCATCCTAAAACATGAACTTTAAGTGTTGATACTAGGCATTCACTTGAACTTCCCAACCCCTTTGCATTCCCTGTAAATTCTACAAAATATATTTAGCATACACATTTGTACCATTCTTAAAAGTAGTTTCAGTAAGACTGGATTTTACAGAACATGATACATACCAAGCAAGTTTCTATTTAAGGTTATAATATTTAGTTGCAATTTTGTGCAATATAATATTGCTATGGTGATGGTCCAATTTTGTGTAATTTTGTAGAAAATTGTTTAACATGCGTGTCTGGTCAATTCCACACAAATTACAATCAATTCAGCAGCCCATTCTTTTGGGAGCTTGAGTGTACAGACTAATCTGAAACATAATAGCCTTTCATTTGCTATATTGAAATGTACTGATGTTTCATAGAATTAGCAGAATTTCTTTGTGTTTCCCCCCTGAACAAGAGACTTGTAAATAAAATCTAGGGAAGCAGGACACTGACTGGTGATATGTATACTATCAAAATAATGCAACTGATCCTTAAATCTAAAGAAAAACATAAATATGTGACTATGCTTAGGCCAACAGTAAGTTTAATCATGATGTAGCTGCACAGATGAATACAGATAAATTACCTTAAACTACTTCCAGTTTACTTAGGGAGTTATTAGAATTCTTCATTTCTAATGAAAATCAGTTGAAAAAGAAATCATGAATATTGTGTAGATCTATTTTAAATGCAAGAGCTTATCGTAAGCACTAAGTTCATCTCAGAATTTCTGATATAAAATTAGTGTGTGATATGAAATTACTGTTTTATTTTTATTCTTATTACTAAAAAGTACTTTCACAGAACTTTGCAAGACTATGTGATACTTCAAATACCTATTGCAGATCTCTGACCTGACTGAGTAGCAAGAATATGGGGATAAACCATCCATTTCTTAGTGATTTTGTACCTGGTATCTGTGTTGCCACAGAATGTAAACTACAGAGTGCAATCAGCATAAAATGCCCAAACTCTCAAACACTGTATGAATTCAAGTTTCATTTAACTTATTAAACAAGAAAGGTAACAAATTATTAGTAGTGATTAACCATAAGTTAACAATAACCGCTTTAAAGGTAACACATCTAATCATTACTACAAGAGAATCAGTAGAGATCATTAAGAAAGACAGCATCAATTGTCCTAATTTCATCATCCAGATCTGCAGTTGCTGGAGATTCCCAGTGTCAGTAAGGATTTTGGAGTGCCTTGTGCAGGCAGTTGGGAGGGGTCCTATGCAATCTTTCCACTTGTAGGTGAGGAATCCAAAGTTGCTGTGAGAGGGTCCAGCTTTTATATTGTTAAATACACAACTTGCATAATTCAAAAAATGCAGAATCTCTGGTCTCAGCTGCCCATGACCCCCTTCTGTAGCTTGCCCAAAGCCCAGGAAGGGAGGTCAAGTGAACTGATGCATATATCTTACCGTTGAACTAAAGGGGTTGTTGAGATGCAGCATTCCTGCATAGCTTGCTTTCTCTTTTCATAGTGCTCATGCTTGTGCTGCTTGGTAAGCCAAGGTGTTGCTGGCCAGTCAGAATGGTGATTACATGCCGTCCATAAGCTCAGAGACTGTTGCTTTTCTACGGTGTTTCTTCTTAGGTCCTGTGTACATTGAACAAGCTACAAATAAGGTGGTAGAGCCCTGTTCTACTGATAATGTGACTATGATGCATTTTCTCATGCTCTAGCCACTACAGAAATAGCACAGCACAATTCTACTGATAAAAGCAATGCAAGAAGTTACAAATTAAACAGTACACATAGCAATGCAATATGAATCATCCTATGACAATTCACATAGTACTGTGTTGTATAGCATAGGGTCGTATTTACCCTAAAAAATGGGGTCACCTATTTATTTGTGGCCTCCTGATCAAACCCTGTCACTTTAATACACCAGTACCTTTTAGAAGGATTTAACTTCTTTCCTTCCTAATGTCATAATGGAAATTGTATTTTCACAGAAGGACAGTTATGTATTTCATATTGTAAATATTATTCTAAATATGCACTGCTTATCCAAATTAGAGCAGTGTAGGAAGGCAAACTACAGTATCAATGGAGCTCCTATGAACTATCAATTCCCTTTCAAATCTAACACAAGAACAGAAATAGGAAAAGTAGCATATAAACAGTGTAGGAGTCTCAGAATCTGTTGGCTTGAAAGGTGAAGTTATTTTGTTTATAATTATTGATACATTCCGGAAAATAGCATGTTTTGAATCAACTTATTAAATATTAATACTAATATTAAAGAACAATCCAAGCACAGTCTTGCACTTTTTCCACTAGTGATATTATTGGACAGGAAGTGCTAACGGCAATGTCAGTACAAACGTGAAATGATATAATTTATTAAAAAAAAAAATCAAGTCCATGTAAATGTAAATCTGGGAAGCCTATCATACATATGTAGCTAGTGAAGTTATACACATGCAGACACACAGTCCAAAACAAAGGTAATATAGTATAAGTACATTTTTGTTTTAAGTAGAATTTCATGTAGAAATTAATTCATAAAATTATCTCCATTACAATAATAGTCTTCTGAAGATTCTCATATTTAAACATTTCAGTCCCCAGTGTATACATTGAAATGTCATAAGGAGTCATTTACAATACTTTCTAATCTTTCTTTTCAATTAAGAGGTCATATTTGAGAGATCACTACAGAAAATAAACCTTCAGTTTACTAGACTTCAGTGTAGCAGGTCACTATAAGAAAAGATCATATACTTCTACACTGTCTAGAATCTTCAATAAACTATATCACATTGCCAGACGTGTATGTTTCTTAATTAGAGATATCAAAGAAGCAGACTCCCTAGAATACCCATTTTGGTTAATACCAAATATTTAAGCTTAGATTGTCCATATATAGACCACATTCTGTACTCGCTGTTTAAAAAAGACAGTTTCATCTTTGGAATTAAAGTTGCTCTGTGAAGGAAAGTAAACAGGAATTCATGAGTCAAACAAAAAGAAGCCTTGGAAAGCACAAAATTCAGAAGAATGCTATTCATATTTTTTAATTCTTTTGCTCTATCATCTCTTTCAGTATACTTAGCATATTTGTGTCGAAGTATAATTTCTGTTTCTCAAGTTGATCTTCCTTCTCAGTTTATTACACCCTTAAATTATAGACCTTTCTTGTGATAGATATCACAAATGGTTACTATGGGAATGGTTATATATTCAGAAAATCTTAAATGAAAAATGATGAGGCAAATCGATTTCTTAGATTCTGCATTATTTCATTCTCTAGATATTTATCTATGTTTCATGTAGTAATGTAATTTCTTCTGCCTTTTCCACTATTTTCCTTTGTGTTATATGCTATTAATTTTGTCGTAAGGAATTCTGATTTCAGACTATCTACATCAGACACTGAACTTGCAAGTTAATTTTAGAAAACAGTTTATCTGAACATCCTAAAATAGATGGCCAGGATATGTACATGTACAGAGGATACAGGTATTTGCCTTTCTCTTACTATGGTAAGTCAGGAATCAGTTCTAAAACACAGTAAATTCAGAAAAGATTGATATATAGCAAAGGAAGGACTGAATCTGTTAGATGATCAGAGGGCCAGAGCACCGCCCACAAGAGGACAGGCTGAGAGAGTTGAGCTTGTTTAGACCAGAGAAGAGAAGGGTCCAGGCAGACCTTAGAGTGGCCTTCCAGTAGTTAAAGGGGGTCTACATGAAAGGTGGGGAGGGTCTCTTCCTCAGGGATTGCAGTGACAGGACAAGGAGTAACAAATACAGGCTGAAAGAGGTGAGATTTAGATTAGATATAAGGAAGAAATTTTTTACTGTGAGAGTAGTGAGGCACTGAAACATGTAGCTCAGAGAAGTTGTGGATGTCCCATACCTGGGAGTCTTCAAAGCCAGATTGGATGAGGCTCGGAACAACCTGATCTAGTGGAAGGTGTCCCTACTCAGGGCAGGGGTGTTGAAACTAGATGATTTTTAAGGTCCCTTCCAACCCAATCCGTTCTATGAGTCTATGTTTTTCTGATAAAAATAAACAGAAGGAGAATCTTTCCAATCAAGGTCTATATCAGAAGATTCTTCTCCTTGTACAGGGCAAAAATTCTACACAAAAAGAGATGAAGGCTTTGGAAATATCTAATGAAGGGAGGAAGGAGAAAGTAAGAAACACTGAAAAGATTGTAATGGCTTAAGAACTGAAAAATATGCTTGAATGCTGTAGTCTAGCATTCACAATTGCTGTTTTGAAATATGTACCATGCTTTCTCTTCCATTAAAACTACTATTTTGCTTAGATACAGACAATTCAAAGAAAATAATCTAAATTTGCATTTCACATAATTGTCCCTATCCTGGAACCAAATCCCTACCTGGATGATGAAAATGACCTTTCTGAGTACATTATACTAACTTGCCATTCTCATTGTCTCATTCACTCAACTGTTATATGCATTAGACATAAAGTTTTACAGCTTTATTCTGTGTTTGGATTTTTTGCTGGACTTTATTTTGTTGTTGTTCCAATAAGAGCCATCAGAGAAACCTACTTCCTGGATGATGATGATTGTTACTTGCATTTTCAAAAAGGGCTAAGTATTTAATTAATTACTTGCATGTTTATTAAATTTCTACCCACATAATGAGATGGATTACTGATTTCTTTTTATGTACCATTTGTTTATGAACTGAGAAGCATCCAGACTCCGTTAGGTGATTCATCACACTGCAGTCATTGATCATTATGAGTTGCTACAGAAATTGACTAAGTGGTTAGTATTCTGATCAGCTATGGAAATATATCTGGCAGAAAAGGCTGACCCTACATTTTTCTTTGGCAAACAAACAAACAAACAAACAAACAAACAAGCAAGCAAGCAAGCAAGCAAACAAAAAACAGAAGGATGAGCCGAACGTATCAGAACGAGAAATGAGAAAAATATAAATTACAAGCCAATATAGTTTTTAAGGCTCAAAATTTGTTTTCAGTTGACACACCACATTATACAAGTAACAAATATGTCATGAATCCCACTGTTTTTAATTAAATCCTTTCCCAGTTTGGTAATGAGCTATCACACTGCAAAGTAATGCGAGAAAATTTTCTATTATCCTTCAAAATATTCTGTTTTGCACAAAGCAATGATGCTGAGGAAAGAATTCTTGTGCCCAGTAACTGATCTGTTTGTTCCTAAACCTAAGACACAAATGTAACAAAAAACTTTAAAAATAAAAAATATACTACATGTAATGTGGCCTTTTGAAATACTGAATTGGATGATGCTCAGGAAAGTGGAAAGAATACAGTATTTGTATTCTAGCAATTTCAAGTGTACATCTGAGACTTAAGCTAAACTGTTGTATTACATCAAGATTCAGAAATATTGGGTTATAGTCTTCATTACTCTAAACAAAACTGTCACAGAATTAGGATGACAGTTTTACCAAGATTATATTAATTATGTTCTTTTAGTCTATATATTTCTGACAAGATAGTTGATCAAATTAGGCATTGTACATGCTTTAGGAAATTCTGCCTTATTTTAAGTACTTCAATGGAGACAAATTAACATTGTACCTTCTAAAATTTGAGATATATTTTTTAAATATTTACCTAAATACTCTTTTTAAAGTTGATCTCTGAATAATTTATACATTAACTTAGAAATTTACATTTTTTTCTGGAAGTTTTGTGTTTTCTGGAGAAAATATGATACATACATGTAGTATGTACAAGTCATTAACAAAAGGGTTGGGTTTTTACATCACCCCCCATACCTATTCAGCATCAATTATTGCCTCAAGTTATTATAGATAAACTTTTTTGACTAGAGAAAAAATATTATCATCATCATCTTTTTTTTTTTCCTTTTTACTCTTTAGTGTTCTTGTATTTACATTCTGTGAAAGTGATAGTAAGGTTGTCTAAGTAGGAAGGATGTTCCATGAATAATATAGAAACACTCATGCTCCTTTGACGCAGATTTTTCTTTATGCTATCAATATTACTGTATTCTTTTCATCCAGTTTAATGTTTAGTCACAAAGCTCTGAGACAATAGACCTTATTGCTCTCTACAACTACGTAAAAGAAAGTTTGTATTAATTTTATTGGAAATTAAAGGTAATGTGTACATTTTCCTTTGGGGTATCTCTTTTTCTTCACATGTTTCTAATAAAGGTTGATGTGAAAAGCAGTGCTTCAGAAATCCACGTGCTTAAGTAGCATGACAGCAGTTTTAGTGAAAAGTAGTTTAAAACAGGTAAATGGATCTCGTGTTTGTGGGTTAACACAAATAAGCCCACACATGTGCTCTCCCACTTCCCTCTGCAGTGAGATGGGAGAGAGAATTAGAAGAGCAAAAGTTAGAAAACTCATGGGTTTGAATAGAGACAATTTAATACATGAAGCAGAATTTGTGCACACAAAGAAAGACAAATAAAGAATTCATTCCTTATTTCCCATCGGCAGGAAGATGCTCAGTAATTTACAGGAAAGCAGTGCTTCATTGCGTGTCATGATTATTTAGGAAGATAGACACTCTAACTGAAGATCCTTCCATTTCTTCTTCTGCTCCCAGAAATATCACTGAGCACAATGTCATATGGTATGGGATATGACTTTGGTCATTTGGGGCCAGCTGTCCCAGCTCTGTCCTCCTCCCAACTTTTTGTGGACCCTCAGCCTATTCACTGTCTGGGCAGTGTGGGAAAAAGGAGGCACTGACACTGTGCAAGCGCTCCTTACTGGCAGCTTAACCATTGGTCAATGCTGTTTTAGTGACAAATGTAAAACTGTATGAGCTCCTATGAAGAAGATTAACTTCATTTTAAACTTAACCAGTACGTGTTTAACCTTGGCCAGGTAAAGGTAATGACAGTAATATTCCTACCATTTATAGGGAATACCTGAAATAATATATGTTTATATATATAAAGATGGAGATTCATATTGTTTAGGATTATTTGCAATAAATATAATTAGAAACGTAAAAAAGCATAAATACATAAAGCATACTGTTATCAATATACAAGTCTTAATTACGACTTATTTTTCAAAGTGTTTCAAGTGATCCCTCTAAGCAACAAGGTAAGGGCAACAAGAGGACTCATATCCCATTTAAGATATTACTGCAGTATCACCACTTAAAATATGTAAGTAACAGAGCATAATTCGTACCAACTCATATTACCACAAACATGTTGTCTGATTCTGTCTAAAATTCTTCTCCCATGGCACTGATTACTTTAAATTCTAATGAAATAAATAAATAAATCACCCATGGAAGATACTAAAAGGCTTATTCAAAGTATTTCATACAAGAAGTGCAGTAAGAAAAATTCCTCTTCTCATGACCTCCAAAGTTTGCATTGTTATCATTAAAATCATGAGAAGCAGTGATGGATTCTCTCTTGTAGCACGAAGTACGACAAGAATCTGTGAGGATAATCATGAGATTTTGTGCTTGCAGTGAGCTCTGCGTCCTTTAGCATCCTGACTTTTCTGACTGGATTCTGAAAAATTACATAGCTGACTTCAAGAAATCTCTAGAAAACAGAGGTCAAAATTTTCATCTAAAGATACAATGAATAATAATTGTACCTCCCTATTGCAGACATGTGTCTCAGCATGGGTTAGCACTGGGCTCCAGGTAACCAATTTTGTTGCAATTCAATAGTGATAAAAGATGAATATAGACAGTCAGGGGGGAAAAAAGAAGATGTATAAAATTGGGTTGAATAAATCTCTACTAATCTTTCTTTTTTAATGATCTCAAGATTTTTTTCTGATGCAATTCAAAGTTCATAAGCATATATTAGTAAATAAATGCATCATCTCATATAAAACATTAGTGTTGCATGATTTTATATTATGTAGAACCATATAAAAACTTGAATATTTTTTTATCTGAAGTTTTGCCAGTGTTATTAAGTAGTAAGAAATGAGCACAACATAAAAGTAGTGCAATCAAAAGAAGAGTTTCAAATGCTAACAAGATTTTTTTTTTTTATATGAGTAGCTAATTTAACAGTAGCAACTTCTAATTAATTGAAAAGTTACCTTAAACTACTGAAATATTTTGAGGATGTGAAATGAGAATATAGATTGTGGACTTTTCCAAAGATCCAATTCTAATTCATAGAAATTTATTCAGGAAACCACTGCCATCTGCATTGTTCATAATCAGTATGAATGCTTATGGTTTTGTAGTCCCTGAGTCTACAATAAAAAAAAGCCCCAAACATTAGAATAACTTATGCTGATGAACATTATTCTGATATTACCTCACAAGGCCCTAATTAGAAAGGAGGACTATGCACGCACTCAGCACACAGATACTTATAGCCACTGTTGTCTGTCAGCTTGGTTACACAAAATCCATGTGATTTTATATATCAAAAATGTCTATTTGTTCTTTTTACAGGGATATTAAAAAAACTGTGACACTTCACAGTGACAGACAACCTGAAATACTGGCTTTTTCTATCAGTTGTTTTTCTCAAGTGAAATGTACACTGAGTGAAAATATGCAAATACCTACCACCTCAGTAGGGAAGAGGAGGTCACTGTCAATCCATTGTAGCTTACACTTGTAAAGAAAATATTAACAGGAAGTAATTTTGTCTTTACCAAGAACACGTGTGTAAATCACTTCTCACCCTTGTATAGACAAAACCAATGGGATATCTCTTTGCGGATGACTGAATGTTACCAGGAGATCATCATAAAAGCAAACTTTTAAAGCATTGCTTCTCATGGATCACACTTGGGAAATGTCAGTCTGAGTTTACCAACACCTTGGTGTCTAAGCTCAGCCTTATCCAGGGCTGCCCCTCAGTCCTGTCCATGGGCCTGGCCCACAGTGCCAGTGCTGTGCCCATTGCTCCAACTGCGTCCAACTGCATGTCAGCCTGGACATGGACTTTCTGATACAAGCAGGAATTTAAGCCCATGTAAATAAGAACTGCAGAATCCCATTGTAAATGTTGATTTTAATGTCAAAATAATCCTTTTCTATTTAATTTATAATTACATCTCAACAGCCCAACTCAATACAAGCACATTTAAAATATGAAAACTGACTTGCCACATCTAACCCACCAGTTTTCAAGGATTAATAATTGTTTCCATGCCATTATTTAAGTTCAATATGATTTTTATTGTATTTTATTTTAAAATTTAAAACAATTTTTCCACCAAGAATAAGAATTTACTGTAAAAGTGACATTTAAACTACAAAATATATAGTAGATAGTTATAAGAAGAATGACAGTGTGTTCTATATTATATTATCCTTGGGTTTATAATCAGAACAAAAATGGTATATGCAAGGAGGGGAAGAAATGTAAAATGGGCAAGATGTGATCTTAATTTCTCTGTGATAGAAGTGAAAGACCTCTAGTAGAACAGAATGTATAAAATTATGGAAATGTGGGAAGATTTTTACTAGCCAGAGAATAAGAGAGAAAAATAGAAGTTTGGAGAAAGGACAAGAAAAAACAATTGACTCACTTTTCCTGTTATCCAGTACTAAAATAAAGCAATATAAAGTTGATGTCAGTTTTTATTATCACATACAATAGAGTTTCTATATGCTAAAACTTAACCTATTATTGTACAATACTGACTAAACTAGCTATTGTACCTATGTGAGTATGGGAAGGTCTTGCAGGCTGTTACTGAACCTTTGCTAAACAAATACTGAATAACGTATATGTCAAAGGAAGAAAAAATTAACTATAATTATATCATATATCAGTGTTTCACAGTCTTATTTACTACAAATTTCAGGAAGAAATTAATAAGTGGTGCAATTGCAGGATCATAATGGTATTTATTGGATACTTCTAAGTAGAAGAGGGAATTGATTTTCCATAAGTAAGAAATGACAGTACACTGTGATAGCACATATTTGAACTTGATTGGGTCCATAATAAATGCTCCAGGGTTTTTTTTCATCATTTTCTGCTATTTATAAATGTAGTGTAGAGCTAATGAAACCGACATGAGAACTGTGGGATGCGTTCACCCACAGATGTTGAATTTACTATTTTTGCAGATCATAGTATTACTATTTCATAGAATCATAGAACATTTTGTGTTGGAAGGGACACAAGCTTAAGAGGTCATCTAGTTCAATGCCTCTGCGGTGAGCAGTGACATTTTCAACCAGATCAGGTTGTTCAGAGCTCCATCCAACCTGACCCTGAGTGGTTTTGGGACAGGGGTATCTACAGTCTCTCTGGGCAACCTGTTCCAGTGTTTTACCATTCTCACTGTAAAAAATTACTTCCTTACAACTAGTCTATACCTACTCCTATCTTTTAGTTTAAAATAATTACCCCTTGACCTATTACAACAGGACTTGCTAAAACGTTAGTCGCGATCATTTCTATAGGCCCTCTTTAAGAAATGAAAGGCCAAAATAAGATGTACCTGGAGCCTCCTGTTCTCTAGGCTGAAAAACCTCAAATCTATCAGTCTCTATAGGAGAGGTGTCCAATCTCTCTGATGATTTTTGTGGCCATCCTGTGGGCATGCTCCATCCATGTCTTTCCTGTGCTAAAGACTCTAGACGTTATGCAGTACTCCAAGTGGAATCTCACCAGAGCAGATTAGAGAGGAAAAATCACCTCCCTTGATATGCTGGCCATGTTTTTTTAATGCAGACTAAGATACAGTTAGCTTTCTCAGCCTTTTGGCTGACATCAAGTGTAGCATCTGTTTTATCAGTTTAATACCTGATAAATGCTTGACTTTATATTAAATGGCAATTTAATATTAAATTTTATATTAAATTGGCACTAGGAGATGGATTCGGAACTTTCTCCCTTGAGAAGATCATCTTGAGTGCCATTACACAGCACATGCAGGATAACAAGGTGATCAAACCCAGTTAGCATGGGTGCAGGACGGGCAGGTTCTGCTTGACTAACCTGCTCACCTTCTGTGACCAGGTGACCTGGCTAGTGGTACAGTTGGAGTGGATGATCTCTAAGGTCTTTTCCAACCTAATGATTCTATGACGTTGTCTACCTGGACTTTAGCAGGTCCTTTGTCTCTGTCTCCCACAGCATTCTCATAGTGACGCTAGCAGCTTACAGCTAACATGGTCATAAAATTCACTGGGTAAAACACTGTCTCGATGACCAGGCATAACGGATTGTTGTGACTTGAGTTAAATCCAGCTGGTGGTCAGATATGGGTGCTGTTCCCCAGGGCACAGCACTTTGGCCAGTTGTGTTTAATATCTTTATCAATGACAAGGGATTCAAGCACACCCTTCATAAGCTTGCAGATGATACTATGTTGGGTGAGATTGTTGATCTGCTTGAGGGCAGGCAGTCTCTACAGAGGGACCTGGACATGCTGAATCAACAAGTTGAGGCCAATTACATAAAGTTCAATAAGGCCAGGTGCCAGATCCTTCACAACAACTCCATCCACCACTACGGGTTTGGAGAGGATTGCCTGGAGGAGAAGGGCCTGGGAGTTTTGATTGATATTAGCTGAATATACATCATCAGTGTGCCTAGGTGGCCAAAAAGACCAACAGCACCCTGGCCTGCGTCAGGAATATTTTGGCCAGCTGGACTAGGGAAGTGATCCTTCCCATGTATTTGGTGCTGGAGAGACCACACCTCAAATACTGTATTCAGTTTTGGGCCCCTCTATACAAGAAGGACATTGAGTTGCTGGAGCATGTCCACAGAGGAGCAATAAGCTGGTAAAGCTCTTTTCACATTTTAAGGCATTTTCATCAAAATCAAAAATCCAGATGCTGAAAAAGTATAGGACAAAAAGTAATAATTAACTTTACTTAATCAGGTCAAAGTCCTATGGGAACTTAATTATGTGAATTTTGTTTGTGTGATCACTTGGCATATGCCACTCATTCCTGGAACATACCTTTTTTTCTAATATTTTTCCTTAGTATAACAGCATAAAACTGAGCACCTCACAGCATAGCATAGCATAACATTAACATAATATAACCTAACATGACATAAAATAAACTCTTCTGTGACATAACAGTATTCATTACAGGGCATTGCCAGAAGGTGTTATGCCTTCATCAGAGCAATGACATTTTGATAAAGCACTAGTCCAATATATCATCAAGGAGCTGCATGGGTTGATGTATTGGTGTAATACATCAAAATGCCACTGCTCGTGAGACACTGGGTCCTGTTTCTGTTGAAGTTTGTAGAACATTAACATTGAGTAAAATGAAAAGAAGGATCAGGACTATGACATGCTGTCTAAAAAAAAAATGCTTTTAATATCCTTATTTTTTTCATCTTTTAAAAATCTTTTTACCTTGGCCACATTTAGTATTTTAATTTAACATTTCAATGAAGGTTTGTATTACAGGATTTAAGAGAGAAAGACATAGTACTTTTTCAAATGTGTATGTATTATTTTTCCTTTCCAAAATCACCAAAATGACTGGGGATTTATGCAATAATAAAGGGAAAGGATTTTAAGGATTTTGAGTTTGCATGACTTGCATTGGATGAGTCAATTTTTTTTGGCAGTAAGAATAAAATCTTAAAAACTGGCAATGTTAAAAAATATTTGTATTGGAAATGCCATAAGATTCTGAGCTTATAACAACAGCAATAATTGCCTAGGACAAAGTTCACATATACTGGCAGTGTCTTGCCCCTGACAGTGTCTAAATGTCACTTATTTAGATAAAAGAACAAAACAAGCACATTGTTCTACCCTGTATTCGGCACATTTTGTTTCTGCTACCCTTTACCACTTTTGTGTTCAGTCTCACAGAATGTTTTTCACTTACCTCTGTACAGCTTCCTAAGACCTACTAAACAACCCTGCGGCAGTTCCTAGCAGTGTATACAGGGCTTTGAGACATTTTGAAAATCCAAATTGCTGTTATTGCTTTTGTGATTGAGCATCACCCTCATCTGCCATTCTTAGGACACCTTTCAAAAGAGCTGTCACTCTAAAAATTAGTTACATACCAGGCAGGAACTGATTAGTGACTATAAAAGTTGTTAATGTAGTACTTTCTAATATTGAGTTCTGGAGCTGCCTTTTTTCTGTAAAGAAAGATAAAAGGATTATCTTTCTTTGGGTTTAGCATAATAGGTTAGGCTCTTTCTGGTGGGGCAATTACACACTAACTTAGTGTTATGAAAAAAAACCTGTATATTGACATGTATCTTTTTCCTGATGTAAAAACTGATTCTGACTTGTTACATAGTCATTATCATCTGGTTAAATCCACCTCAGTGCCTAGAGGGTTGTCTGTAATCTAATTCCTTTTTAAAACATTGAGTTAGAATTCTGAAATTACTTTTTTTAAAATAAAGTATGACATAGGCCCATAAAACCTTTTAGTACCAGCTTTCTTCTAAGATAGAGTATATATCGTGTTGCAGGATGGACTTGATAATATTTCCTAGCTTTTGTAGAAGTGAAAAACTTAGTAAAGATGCATATCCTGGTAAAGTTCTTCTCTAGTAGGATTTCGAAACATGAAAGATACTATCACATTATGAAAATACTTGTAGGTGAATCCATTAACACTTAAAGTTTGTTATTCATTTTTTTGGATCTGTAATAGAAAATTTCTTTATGGAATGTAATGGCCATAGACATTAACCCAAATGAAAAGCAACCATGGAAATAGGAAAGCTATTGAAGTGAAATTCAGAGAATTTTTGAAGTTTTTATCTGTAACACTTAGTTTCTTTCAGTCCCCAGACTTCAAAAAAATCCTTGAAAATGTAGCCAAATATAAATGAATGGAACAGATATTGTGCAGTCTTTGAGAAAACGGTATGTTAATATTTTGATTCATGGACTCTTTCAACTCTCCTGGTTTAACTTTTGGTTCTCTAATGACGAACCAAAATAAATATGCTTTAATGGGCTTGTTTGTTTTTCCCCTCAGCAATGAACTAAAGAAAATGAATTTACCTGTATAAACATGGAAGTGATATACTTTTTCTTTTTTTTTTGCTGGCACTCTGGATATTGAAGATGTAGGACTGAAAAATGTGTTTTTCCTAAGTTTTCTTAATATGCCATAAAATAAAAGGCTAGCTCATCTTTCTAATATTTGAGTCTTCATATTCTCTAATTACTATGAAGACTACATGGTTAATGGAAAGATATATCACATATTACAGTGTGTTCTTTTTTTTCTAAAACTAATAGGAAAAATAACAGTGATTCAAAGCAAATATTGCATTACTATCTAGTTTTGTAACGAGTTAAATGAAGATTACTTGGTGTTCCCCAGGGCTACTTGCTGGTCCAGTTTTGTCCAGTACCTTTACCAACGATCTGGACGAGGAATTGAATGTACCCTTAGTATATTCATGGATGACACTAAGCTGGGAGGAAGTGTTGATCTGTTTGAGGGTAGGAAGATTTTACAGAGGGATCTAAACAAGCTGGACTAATGGGCTGCCACTAACAGTGCGAGGTTCAACAAGGCAAAGTACCAAGTCCTGCACTTGGGATGAAACAACCTCATGCAGTGCTAGAGGCTTGGGGAAGAGAGGCTAGAAAGCTCTCTGGCTGAAAAGGACCTGGGAGTGTTTGTTGACAGCCGCCTGTATCAGAAACAAGGTATCCAGCAGGACGAGGAAAGTGATTGTGCCCCTGTGTTCAGCATTGGTAAAGCCAAACCTTGAGTGCTGTGTTAAATTTTGGGCTCCTCACTATGAGAAGGGCATTGAAGTCCTGGAGTACATTCAGAGAAGGTCAACAAAGCTGCTGAAGGGGCTGGAAAACAAATCTTACAAGAAGCAACTTAAGGAACTGGAGTTGTTTAGCCTAGGCAGTCTAAGGGAGGACCTTATGACTGTCTATGACTACCTGAAAGGGTGTTGTAGTGAGGTGGATGTTGGTCTCTTTTCTCAAGTGATAGGTGACAGGATGAGAGGGAATGACCTCAAGTTGCACCAGGGAAGATTCAGATCAGACATTAGGAAAAAATTCTTCACTGAAAGGATTATAAAGAACTGGAACAGGCTGCCCAGGAAGGTGGCTATGTCACCATCCCTGGATGTATTAAAAGGCAATCAGATGATTTGGTATTGGACAGGTACAGTTGGACTTGATGATCTCAAAAGACTTTTTCCATCCTAATGATTTTATGATTCTGCAATATTACTGCTGTTTTCTGTCAGTTTTTATTAATATTGTATTATTCTATTCATTAATTCATTACCTAGCTACTCGAAGAGCACACTAATTTAAGGAATGAGAGTGTAAACACACTTCTTTTTCATGGTCTTATGTATTATAATGGCCTACACCATGAAGAAGCGGCATTATGGTGGTAAGAGATTCTACACTGCAGCCATACTATTTTTTTTCCAGCAAAAAAAAGAGGACTATTAACAAGTAATAGAGTTATGAATGGTTATGAGGAACAGAACTGATCAAAATACAGACTACTTTTTCACTTATTTTCCTTTCTTATTTAAATAACTGGATGAAAAGAATCAACTCATTTATTAGAATAAACTTGTTCAGTATGATTTTTGAAGTACCCAAACAGTAAAGCTGAAATCAACAAATCTTACATGATTTGCAAATATTTTTAAGAAATTGGGAATTTTATGGTAACAATAAATAGTAAAAACCTAACAGTGTGGTGAAATGTCATTATTTATGTAGACATGTCACTTTAGATTATATATTTATTTATTTTCTGCTTGTTCCTTCTCCAATGCTGTCACTGAACATGGTAATTTTCTCCACTTTTACCATCATCTTGCATTTTTTAAATTAATCAGTAACAAACTTTTATGTTGTCTTTTAAGCAAGTAAACACATTATTCTATTTAAAACTGTTTGCATATAAGCATTTTTATTGCTGTTAAAATGAAAGTAATAACATAACATTTAAAAGACTTGTTCAGTTTGTGTTGTCTGAGTCCAAAAGCTAGAAAGAACATCTTTTTTTCCCATTTATAATATAGTTTGAAAATATTTCTGTAAAAAGAAGAAAAAAACAACAGTGAATATTCAAAGTATTATAATTCTTACTTAGAAATAACTCATGCCTCCAATGAACTCAACTCTACCTCATCTGATCCAACAAGCATGCGATGATTACAATCCAAGGTGTCAGTACAGTTCTATTCCTTTAGGGTACCTGCAGGTTATAAAACTTCAAAACTAATTTCAGAAATATGTGATTCCTAAAGCTTCCTGTAACATCAGATTCAGAGCTGTATGTTTGAACAGTTTTTCTGACATCACAAATGCATTTGAATCGTGCAATAAGCATTAAATCTGAAAAATATGCATATAATCTCATCAGAAGTCTGTATATAAGAACATTGCTCTATTAAATTCTGCAGCTAGTCAGGATTGTTTCAAACTTTCTAGACTTTCTTTGTTTTGACATAAATCATCAGGTTTTACATACAGTAACTTCAATGTTTTTAGATTGCAACAGTAACAAGAATCAAAAAGCAATATAAATATAATTTACACAAGAACACAGAGCATACATTACTAACCTAACAAACTTGGCAGCAACAAAGAAAATCAATGAAACTTTACCTTACATTTGTAGTTGAATGAATAATTTAACTTAATAACTATAATTTAGAAATAATTTATTTGATTTACTATTCAATTTAAATGATGCAGCTGAGCATAAAATCTTTTTGAATGTCAATATTAGAATGAATTTAGTGTAAGGTGAGATAAAAAGACCAGCAAACTTTCTTCCTGTTTCTGAAAACATTGCTAGTCTTTGATGTCACTTTTGGATTTGGAAACCTAAATCAACCTTATGTTTACACATTATTTCAACATGTATGCACAATATAATAAATTACAAAGGTATATCATTGGAGATAAAAGAAACAAAAGTTGCAAACTGACAAAACAGGGAATACAAGATTAGCACCATACATAGAAACTGTTATTCTGGAAAGCTAAAAAATTCCAAGCAGTATACTTTTTCAAGAATTTCAACCATTAGACAATGACAAACGATGAATCAGCAACAAGGAAGGAAAAGTTATAAAAAATTAATTAAACTACAACAATTTTTATTTTGTTTTGTAGGACTTATTTGATGAGCATGATGATGAGAAATGGAGATCCTTTCAATATAGAGCTTCTTAAATTGTAAAGACGTCTTTTCCATTAGATATTTATTTCACATACATTAACATGTACATGTATACATCTATGTCTGTAGTCCTTTTGATAACATCACTGTCATCCTGACATAAGATATTACAGTACTCAGGTATTTTAAGATATTCCTCTGGAGTGAGTGTTTCTGAATCAGACATCAAACATTGTGGTTCTGAAATACATTCTCCTGTACAATTATTTCCGGCACTTTTCTGTCTCTTTGTACACGATGAGAAGCCAAATATGTGGTCAAAACCAGGAGACATTCATTAACCTGCACAATAATTTTGATGCATTAGCTAAAAAAACAGCTTACAGATTTCCACATAGAGTGTGTTTTAAACCAGTGTCAGATTAAACTTAATGCTAGGAGAAAATATGCATGTGATGAAAAAAATCCCTCCTGTAAGAAGGGATCATTAGCAGTAATGTGGGGAACTTGGTATCATTTAATGTCTCCTATTCATAATTGCATCTTTGTACATTTTTTGAAGCAATTAGCTACCATTGTGTCAGCTGTAATGATTCAAAACTCTTAGGTTCTTTACTCAGTCATGTAAAACATTACACATTCAAATTTTTGCAACCATGTTTGGATTCAAATGCATATCATCCAAACCCATGATACCTGTATCATCATGCCCAGAATTCTTAAACTACAGCTTCTTAAAATTTTCTTTTAAGTACCAAAAATATACTTCTGCTACTTAAGAAAGTTCATATGTTTTAAATACAGGAGTAATTATTATAAAACTGTGATCTCAGGCTATTTCTCTTATATGTGTGGTATTACCCCAAACCACCTTTCCTGTCTCAAGAGGTGATATTTAGTAATCTGAATAATATTCTAAGGGTTTTAAACTGAGGAAAAGAAATTTCAGTCCTACTCACAAGTATTGTCAAATGATTTACATACAAAAATAAATGAAAAACAGTACTTCAGTAATTTATTCAACTTTAGTCAGATAAATGCTGTCTCCATTCTGCAGCAACACACGTTGCCTCTGAAGAGTCTGTTGACTGTAGTTGTTTGAATGACATAATCTAATGGATATGATGAGGAAAGTAGATTCTAGGGATCAAGGGAAAAAGATCAGCTTTGTTAAACTATCAATTAAAATAAAAAAAAAATTATTCTAGAGATTTTGAAACAGGTATTGCTTATCAAATACTGATTTCATAATTCTGGAAATTATCACAGTCAATAAATTTCCTAGTAAATAAACAGAAATTTTCTTACAAGCCATAGGAATTTATTTTTCAGCACCTTTAATAGAAACATGTAATTCTTTAATTTAATAATTTTAATACTATGTTTTTAACATTATATGTGAATAGAGAATTGCTGCAAGCAATCTACTGATGTCGAGATTATTGCAATAAAGCTTAGAAAAAGTGGTGAAGACTAGAAGCTTACATTTTGAGGAGTAAAATACAAATATTTCCTCAACTGCAATAGCATAAATACCAGAAGGTAGCTATAAAGTTCTTTTTAGAACAGGAGTTACAATGTAATTTGTCCTAAAAATGGTAGTCTGGTAGTGCAGGAGACAATGATCTGTAATAAAAAAATAATCCAACAAGTAATTTGTAATACAGCTGCTGAAACTTGGAGAACTCTATTATTCTCTTTCTTTGTAAAAGATCTACTATTAAAAACACTGCATTAAATACTGTACATCTGTTGACCTGTACCAGCAAGGTGATTGCCAGGAGTGGTATGATATGGATTCAAACTGGCAGAACAACAAGTAGGGGTTTGTGCCAAGCAGGAAAAATCAAGCAGATATGTATTCCATCACAATTGAGGAATACCTTGTGCATAAAGACAAAGGAACTACATTTTTTTTAATTATTTTTAAAAGACACTTGATAGAATATGTCAAAAGGCTTATTCTGCACCTTTGAGTGTCCTAACTACTGTCTTAAGAATATGGAAAGCACAAAGAAAGCTAACAGTTCAAGCACTGATTTTTTTCTCCTCAGACATTTCTTTTCACCTCATCTGTTCAACCATATTTTATGAGCATATTGGAGACAATAGCTTAAACAGAGTTGTCAGGGCTGATCTCTGCTTTCTTGCATGTATTGGCCCAATAACTCGAGCTTTTAGAGAAAGTTTATCAAATCCTCAAAGACAGTTTAAGATTTAGATTTCAGATTAGGAAAAGACAAGTACATATGGTCTGAACAAAAGGTAGAGAGCAAGGTAGAATGAACAATAAATTTGAAGCAGAAACAGATTAACTGCTTCAAAAAAAATGACTACACACAATAATAGTATAAGAAAACAAGACTCGACTCAATCAAACCAGCAGTAGGAAAAAAATATGAAGCTTGTAAGATATATCAAACCTACAATCTGTAATGTGATAGCAAAAAACTTTGCTTGTAATGCTTTAGACCTATGTATATCAGTTTAAGAGAGAAGGAATCTTAATAGACTAAACAGTGGATACAGAACACACATTTTGGGACCTTAAACCCTATGAGTCTTAAATTAGGTGATGGGCTGGAACCTGGTAAGGAGATTCAAACCTGCTTCTTCCTGCAATTAACAGTTTCAGAAGACAAAACGAAGTCTCCTATGAGAATGCATGGCAAAGGCTCATGTTTTACAAAAGGTTAATCTACCAAGAGAATAAGTGACACAGTTTTTACTGTTTCTTCTGTATTTATACAGGCAATGAGATATTTTGGACATTGAGAAATCTTCTACCTAAGAGAATTAAGATCTATGTCCTTGGAAAATACTTGAATTATGCAGATTACAGACTGAGAAGGATGTACATCAACCTCATTACTTATATGGAAATTTGTGTATATATTGCCATAATTTTAGTAACAATAATGGGACATGGAGGAAAACAAGTGAAAGAGTGCTGAAATCTGTATACTGATGGTTGTTCTAATTGTGTTCTTACATGCAGAATTTTAAATTGATTTTATATTACAAGATGGGGGGGAACTATTTATTAGTTATGAGAGCTAGAGGTCTGAAGATAAAAGGAAGGCATACATACTGTAAGAAGTATGTGCTTACTATAGGTTTCCTTTGTCTTGAGACTGAGAAAGTTATTTAAATGATAGTGGAAAGAAAACAAAAAGTAAGTATATTTAATTAATCGTAGGGAGTATTTCCTAGGTACAACACAACTAAAGTTTTGAAATTATCTTTACAGGTTGCCATTCTATCAAGGTATTTCTAGAAATTTTACTATTTTTTAGGAAGAAACTAGAAATCTTTAGAAAAGGGATCATGTGGTAGTAGTTTACAGCAGTAGTAAATGGTCCTTTGTTACTGTTTTTCTGAACTCTGTGTCTCTAAGGAGGGAAACCATCACTAGAGAAATCATCTGATTTTTTAAAATCTGAAACATTTCATTATATGCAAAGACAGGGTTATAATGAATATTTAAACATTTCTATGATACCATATATTGCTTTTTTTATATATATTATGCAAATAATAGTATCAGGCAATATTTTCTAAAAGCAAATTTCATGAAAAAGCATTCAGAATATTTTAATTGCATTTGTGACTTGTAGCTTTGCACTGCACCTTTATAATTTCCATTTGAGATTAGAATGGTATTGTTAGTTTTATTTTTGCATTTGCCTATTTTTATTTTGTTTTTGTAGGACATGTATAGCAAGACAATATACAGGAATAGAACTGGAGGTACAGTAGTTTTTCATTAAACTGATTCAACCTGAGAAATTCTGGGCAAAGAATGGTTGTGTGTTTAAGTCAACATTAAAATAAGTTATAATCATGTTATTTATAGTTGTAAAATTATTGACAAGGTGATTTCAGTCTTAAGGTTGATAAGGAAGAGATATTGAGACTGTGTGAACCAATTTCTTGCATTTATTGCATATATTTTTTTATATCACATGCACATAATTTTGAAATATGTGAACTGATCTAGAAGGCATACATTTGAAAAACAAATTTAACAAGGCATCTATTCGATTCCTATTTTTCTAATTTAAAAGCTCTGTCTGTACAAAACCAGCTATGAATATTGTTGCTTTCTTTACTGCTTCTTATGAACAAACTGTGCCTGCCTGTAACTCGGAAGAAAATTGAGTAAGTGGAAAAAATATTTTCCATAGTAGAAATTGGTATGACGGTGATTATGTATAAATTGAGGCCCTAGTCCTGTGAATGACTTCCATGACAATAAAGCATCCAAAAAGAAATAATCTAGTCACTAGTTTATGTTTGCCACCAGGAAAAAGGGAATAAAACCACACACAGTAAGAAAGAACATTTTTAGTATAAATTGTCTCATAGGGATATTCTGTATCAAAAGGAAACAACTGAAAAATTTAATGGGTTTTGAAGATGCTTCATCTTGGTTTTAGGCAAAAATTAAACCTATTCTTGAGGCATCTGGCCAAATAATATAATCCCCAGATAAAGCAATTGTTCATCCAAAAATTGGAATGGAGGGGTACAGGCTCTTTGGGAAGGACAGTTGGGGGAGATGAGGAGAGGTGTTGCTCTCTATGACAATGACCAGCTGGAACGCATGGAGCTGGGGATGGATGAGGAGCCAACCAAGAATTTATGAGTCAGCATTAAAGGGAAGGCAGGGACAGATGTTGTAATTGTGGGAGACTGCTACAGGCCACCAGATCAGCAAGACCAAGCAGATGAAGCCCTCTATAGCTAGATGGGTACAGACTAACATTCAGAAGCCCTGATCCTCTTGGGGGATTTCAACCACCCCAATATCTGTTGGAGGGACAACACAGCAGGGCATAAGCAATCCAGGACTTTTCTGGAATGCATTGATGATAATTTCCTTCTCCAAGAGACAGAAGAGACCACGAGGAGATGTGTTATGCTGGACTTTGTTTTCACCAACAAGAAAACGATGGTCAAGAATGTGAAGCTCAAGTGAAGCCTTGGCTACCATGACTGTGAAATGGTGGAGTTCAAGATCCTTAAGGCAGTGAGAAGGGTGAAGAGCAAGCTTGCTACCATGGACATCAGGAGCACAGACTTTGGCCTCTTGAGGGATCTAGCTGGGGGAAGTACCACGGGATAAAGTCCTGGAGAGGAGAGGTGTTGCTCTCTATGACAATGACCAGCTGGAACGCATGGAGCTGGGGATGGATGAGGAGCCAACCAAGAATTTATGAGTCAGCATTAAAGGGAAGGCAGGGACAGATGTTGTAATTGTGGGAGACTGCTACAGGCCACCAGATCAGCAAGACCAAGCAGATGAAGCCCTCTATAGCTAGATGGGTACAGACTAACATTCAGAAGCCCTGATCCTCTTGGGGGATTTCAACCACCCCAATATCTGTTGGAGGGACAACACAGCAGGGCATAAGCAATCCAGGACTTTTCTGGAATGCATTGATGATAACTTCCTTCTCCAAGAGACAGAAGAGACCACAAGGAGATGTGTTATGCTGGACTTTGTTTTCACCAACAAGGAACCGATGGTCAAGAATGTGAAGCTCAAGTGAAGCCTTGGCTACCATGACTGTGAAATGGTGGAGTTCAAGATCCTTAAGGCAGTGAGAAGGGTGAAGAGCAAGCTTGCTACCATGGACATCAGGAGCACAGACTTTGGCCTCTTGAGGGATCTAGCTGGGGGAAGTACCACGGGATAAAGTCCTGGAGAGGAGAGGGGTCAAAGAAAGCTTTTTAATATTCAAGGATCACATCCTCCAAGCTCAGGAGTGATGCATCCCTACAAAGAGGAAGTTAGGCATAAATGCCAGGATTTCTGCATGGATGAATGAGGAACTTCTGAACAAAGTTAAATACAAAAAGGGAGTGTACATACGGTGGAAGCAAGGGCAGGTAACCTGGGAGAGAAATTGTCTGAGCATCCAGGTATCAGGTTAGGAAAGTTACAGCCCTGATATAACTAAATCTGGCCAAGGATGTCAAGGACAACAGGAAAAGCTTGTATAGGTATGTTAGTGACATTAAAAAACAAAAAAAAAAAAAAAAAAAAAAAAAAAAAAAAAAAAAAAAAAAAAAAAAAAAAAAAAAAAAAAAAAAAAAAAAAAAAAAAAAAAGACTAGGGAGACTGTGGGCCCTCTCCAGAAGGAAAAGGGAGACCTGATTGCCCTGGATATGGAGAAGATAGAGGTACTCAGTGACTTTTTTTGCCTCAGTCTTCACTGGCAAAGGCTCAAACCACATTGTCCAAGTCACAGAAAGCAATGACAGGGACAGGCACTTAGATCTGTCCACTGCAGGAGAGCATCAAGTGCGAGACCATCTGCGGGTCCTGAGGGACCTGTCATCCAGGTCTTTCTTGTCTGTGAGTCAGAGATATGGATTTTGTGGAGGGACTACTCAGTGGATAAGGAATTGTCTGGATGATCACACTCAAAAGAGTTGTGGTCAAGGGCTCAATGTCCAAGTGGAGATTGGTGACCAGTATTGTGCTGCAGGGGCTGGTGTCGAGACTAGTGTTATTTAAGGTCTTTTTCAGAGACATGGACAGTGGGACTGAGAGTATCCTCAACAAGCTTGCTGATAACAATAAGCAGTGTGGCATGGTTGACACACTGGAGGGAAGGGAAAGCCGTCTGGACAAGCTTGAGAGGTGGACTTGTTCAAACCTCATACAGTTCTACAAGGTCCTGCAGAGGGTTGGGGCAATCTCAAGCATGGTTACAGGCTGGGTGGAGAGTGGATTGAGAGTAGCTCTGAAGAGAAGGACTTGGGAATGCTGGTAAATGAGAAGCTCAACATGAGCTGGCAATGTGTGCTTGCAGTATGATTAAATGGATAGGGTAGAAAATAACTCTACAACAAATACAACAGATGCATTGAGCAACACTTTATGATTCTTTTGAGAACAGGAGACCACAAAACCTATACAATTAGTATAAGGAAAAGGTTAGGTTCAGATCCTTGTCAGGAAATACTGTAAACAGAAACTACAGTGTCCGTGATAAGAAATTGAAAGGATAAATAGCCAGAGAATCATTGATAATTGTGAAACCTTTCAAAACAGATATCATGGTATGTGACAGGATTGAATATGATTTTATCAAAATTAACAAAAATGATCCTTTCCCTGCTCTTTTGAGTGCCAGAAGAGCAACCTGGACAATTATTAGCATTCTGGGAAAGCAAACTCTAAAAAAGGGTAAGCTTGTATAATGGATTCAAGTAATACATCAAGCAAGTGCAAGAGAACGTAGTTTATTTAAAATTTGTAAAAAGTACCATAATTGGTGCTGTTTCAGAAGCTGGAGCCAGTGATCTCAAAGTCAGCAGGATTTTACATGGTAGTAAAAATGGCTCTAAATGAATTTAATGAACCCGGAAGTTTATTACTGCAAAGGAGAAAGCTCTGTTACAGGTCTTATTTTTAGGACACTCTTTCTGCTTACTGAAAGAATATAATCTCTGTAGCAAGAAACTGGGTTTTTTTACTGTTGCTTCAAAACACAAGAACCTTAAGATTAAGGCCTCACAGCCTCATGAGAGCTGCTCATCCATGCTTTCTTTTGAGAATTGGATTTTGTTTAAGAAATAAAAGAATGTAAACAACTGCAACAGCCCCATGCTCTTCCAATCAGGAGAGACATAACCACACTAACATAACCAAATAAACCCTATAAAATGGCAATATATATGAAAAAATGACACGTTTGGATGTGAACTATAACTCTTCCTGTCAAGGATCTACACAAGAGTGTAGAGACTAATACAGTCAGCATCCTATCTTCAACATCATTCTAGAGAAAATAACTTGATAAACAGCAAAATTAAGGAAAGTTTTAGTCTGAAAAAGCAGCAATTTCCTCCATGTGTCTCGGCAGATTTTAAACACTTTCGATGCTTTTTTTTTTTTCAAAAACACATTATGTATTTATATACATTCTACTCCAAATGCAAGCCTAGCGTGCCAAAGTCTGAAATTTATTCAAAACTATTTGTCTTATGCCTCATTACCCAAATGCTTATTATTGAAAGCATATAGCAAAGACATGAGTGACAGTCTTCACTGAGTGTTCAGTTTATAATAGAAAAATAATTTGCATTTCTTCCCACATAATTCCAGGACTGTGTGCTTGATAGGATAATATCTTACACTGTACAGGTAAAGCACTTCATAAATACTAGGGAGTGTTCACAGGTTACATTTTAATACATGTGTGAGTTTCGGACTAATTACTTGCAATTCTGAAGTGTTTTCATTTTTAACTATAAAGATGACATGAAAATACTCACATTGTATTAGTTAGTATAATTAAATAGAACCCAACTTTTTTTTTTTCTTTCCTTTTACCCCAGGAAGCTGAATATTTTATGGACTGACAAGTAGCATTGCTTACCAGTCCATAAAGGTAACAGAGGCCCTGACAGTGTCACAGAATGCTATTTATCTGTCTTACACCTTGCAATGAAGTCATGTCATGAGTAGAAAGATATGATTTTAATGCAAATATTAGAAATTTTTAAAAAAATATCTAGGAACAGATAATGAAGCTATATCAGATTTTGGTTATTTCTGTACAGAGATATTTTTTGATGTAACATTTCCCTGTAGATGAAAGGTACTTCTGTATTCTCCTCATCTGAATGTAAGTCCAAGCATTTTAACATTCTCATTTATAATGTCTTATTATCAGGGGATCTGTGCTTATGTAGGAATGAGCAGCTTTTTTAAAAAAAAAAAAATATGTGAGAAACTTCAAATAAGAAGAGAAATTATGATTACTGTAACCTAAAACTACAAAATCCAGTAAAATAATGTATCCTAAGAATCATATAAATAGAGAATTATATGGTTTATCTAAGAAAACACTTATTTCCTTTAAGTAAATATATAGAAGGAAACAAAGAGTGAATAGGAATTATTTTGGTACATAAGAAATTATTAATATTACACATGGCAGCTTTTAATCAATTTTTAAAAATAAAGATCTCTAAATAGTATAAAAGACCTTCTGAACATGAAAAATTTTCATTGCAGCTAATACTGTTGTACCCATTGATAGAATAGATCTCTTTCGAGACATGAAAACTTGATAAGGAGATGCGACATCCTGTTTGCACATATCAGTTTAACTAATTTTGATGCAATATTTATACAGTATAGTAAGATAAATTAATAATTGAACTCTAACTACAATTTGAAGGAATATCTTTTAAATGAAACACTAGAATGTGGCTAACATTGTCTTTAAATTTATTATACAAAAGAATTGTTCACTTAAATTAATTTTCATTATAATTATTAGGACCAATAGTACTGTCATTATGTAGGATAATACACAATACTGAATACTTCAGTATTTCTACTGCATCTGTATTATGTTAGGGTTCTGGATTCAATGAGAGCTTGAAATTTTAATAAAAGGTTTCATCCATACTCCTAGAATCATAGAATCATAGAATAACCAGGTTGGAAGAGACCCACCAGATCATCAAGTCCAACTATTCAAATACTCAACCATGACCCTCAGCACCTCGTCCACCCGTGCCTGAAACACCTCCAGGGAGGGTGAATCAACCACCTCCCTGGGCAGCCTGTTCTAGTGCCCAACGACTCTTTCTGTGAAAATTTTTTTCCTAATGTCTAGCCTAAATCTCCCCTGGTGGAGCCTGAGGCCATCCCCTCTTGTCCTGTCTCCTGTCACTTGGGAGAAGAGGCCAGCTCCCTCCTCTCTACAACCTCCCTTCCAGTAGTTATAGAGAGCAATGAGGTCTCCCCTCAGCCTCCTCTTCTCCGGACTAAACAAGCCCAGCTCTCTCAGCCGCTCCTCATAAGGCCTGTTCTCCAGCCCCTTCACCAATGTCGTTGCTTTTCTTTGGACTCACTCCAGACCCTCAACATCCTTCTTGTGGTGATGGACTCAGAACTGCACACAGGATTCAAGGAGTGGTCTCACCTGTGCCGAGTACAGAGGGAGAATAACCTCCCTGGACCTGCTGGTCATACGCTGTTTCTGATACAAGCCAGGATGCCATTGGCCTTCTTGACCACCTGGGCACACTGCTGGCTCATGTTCAGTCAGCTATCGACCAACACCCCCAGGTTCCTCTCTTCCAGACAGCTTTCTAGACAGACTTCTTGTAGGGTTGTTATGCCCTAAATGCAGGACCCAGCATTTGGCCTTGTTAAACCTCATGCCATTGGATTCAGCCCAGTGGTCCAGTCTGTCCAGATCCCTTTGCAGGGCCTCCCTACCCTCCAGCAGATCAACACTTCCACCCAGCTTAGTGTCATCTGCAAACTTGCTAAGGGTGCACTCAATGCCTTCACTCAGGTCGTTGATGAAGACATTGAACAGGGCTGGACCCAGCACTGAGCCCTGGAGAACCTCACTTGTCACTGGCCTCCAGCTGGAGTAAACTCCATTTACCACCACTCTCTGGGCCCAGCCATCCAACCAGTTTTCCACCCAGGATAGTGTGCGCCTGTCCAGGCCAGAGGCTGACAGTTTCCAGAGCAGAGAGTTTCCATCCCCATAGACTTGTGAGTGTCTAGTTGGGCTGACCACCTCCTCTTGGATCATGGGAGCCTCATTTAGTTTCTCTAGCTCCTGGGTTTGTACATAGAGGGAACAACTTTCTTTATAATTGAAAACTGAGGCAAAGAACACATTGAGTACCTCAGCCACTTCCTCATCTCCTATCACTGTTGTTCCTTCTGCGTCCAATAGGGACTGTATTATCTCCCTAGTCTTCCTTTTATTATTTGTATATTTATAGAAAGATTTTTTGTTATCTTTCACAGACTTTGCCAATCTGATTTCTAGTTGAGCCTTAGCCCTTCTGATTTTATCTCTACACAATCTCACTTCCCTCCTGTAGTCCACCCAAGACACCTGCCCCCTCTTCCAGAGCCCATAAACATTCCTCTTCTTGATATCACTCAAGATCTCTCTGTTCAATGAAGCTGTTTTTTTTTTCCCTGCCAGCTTTTTTTCTGGAACATGGGGATGGCTTTCTCCTGAGCTGCTAGGATTTCCTTTTTGAAGAGCTCCCAGCCCTCATGGGCTCCCTTGCCCTTAAGTACTGTCTCCCATGGGACTTCGCCAACCAGTGTTCTGAAGATTTCGAAGTCTGCCCTGTGGAAATTTAGTGCTACTGTCCTGCTAACCACCCTCTTCACTTCACCTAGACATGAAACCCTATCTGAGGTATAAAATCTTTCTAATTCAGTTGTGAAAATAAAAAAAAAAAAATATTATTGTGGAATTAATACAGTCATCAAGAATTTAGATTTTTTTACTTACAGTTATTTGATGTTAAGAACTTTCTAATTTTGATCCATTTTTTAGAAGTGCATTTTTCTATGTGTGCAGATGAGTTATATCTCAAGATTTAATGATCACTTTACTTTCATTCTGCTCTATGCATCCCTTTGGGCTCCTGCTGCTAAATTCAAAGGTGATGTTATTTCAGTCATTTGAGCCTACCTTCCATCTCTGTTTCCTCCTACACATAGAACAGACACTTGGGCATGTTGCCTCCGCGTGAATCTAGTTCTATCACTAAACTTTTGGATCTTGTCAAATAACATTATCCATATCAATTTTTTTATTATGATGTTAATTTCTGGTTTTAAACAGGCAAACTTAGGAAAGAATATTGTGCAAAAAGTTTTCTTTTCTATGCATTCATAGTTAAATACAACAAATAAATAAATGTTCTTTTTTTTTTTTAGTTCTTGACTTTGGCATAATTTTGGATGAAAAATAATATCTGAGATAATTCCAACAACCTCATTTTTACTGAATGCCATATTATCATGAGTGTTTTAATGTTTCCATTATCACAAAAGTCATTTAAAAATTTAAAAATATAATTTAGAGTAGACTTCTCTTAGATATGTTGGGTGACTTAATCTGCTTACCTGGATATTGCCATACTCAAGAAGTTAATTAAGGCACATTAGAATTTCTCAGTATACCTGAAGCTTAAAAGAAGGAATAGTAGATTAGTGCTGATAAAGTCTTATGAACTGAGATAGGAAATAACTTACACTCACTAATGAATGAAGTTATGAGTGGTGGAGCATAAATTGAAAAAGCCACAACATTCACTTTCATCAGATTTACAGATGGCACCAAATTACACAGAAGAGCTAATACTTCCTCTGTTACAGCTTGTTCAGCTTGAAGAAAAGATGAATACAAGGGAACCTAATAGCAGTCCACTTTTCTGAAATAAAATTGGAGATATCACAATGATGCATGGCAGGAGGATGAGAGAAAGCAACCATAAGTTTAAAAAGGAACAACGTATCTGTATATAGAAAAAAATTCCTAAAGAAGACAGTGAGGCACTAAAATTAATTGCTTTAGAAAGGCCATGCATTCTCCATCCTTGCAAGTTTCTGAGACCTAATAGATCACAACTTCAAGCAACTGGTCTGATCTCACAGTTGACCTCCTTCGAACAGAAGGAAGCAATGGAGTTCCCATGAGGTCTTCTCTAAGCTGAATTATCTTGGAATCCCATGTTTCTGTGAATGGCATCAGATAACTACAAAAAGGTTGAAGAGTGATTGCATTTAAAAAGAAAAAAAAAAACAACCAAAATCCAGAGAAAGTGAAACCTAAATGACTTATGGGACCATGATGAAATTTATTCTAGTTCCATTCTATTACAAGGGAGATTAGATCAATGCTAATTACTGTAGGAATAATGAGACTCCACATCCCCTTTCTAAAAAAATGTCATTATGCATTTATAATGGGAACGATATTGAATATACAATTCTGTTTAGCAAAACGATGTAAACAAGCGTGTAAGTGACTTATGACAACAGCAACTGAAATGTTATGAGCTTTTCAACAATTTTGTTTAAAAGAATATGCTGTGGGATGTTTTCTTTTTCTACAGACTTTTTGGTATAAGAATCCAAAGTGAGATGTCTTATTATTTTGCAGTTATTAACATAAAAACATGTTAAAGCTCCTAAAAGAAACTGCGGTTACAATATGTGTGTGCGCAAATATACACTTATATATTTTATATGGATATATGCATATATAAAAATGTATAGTTATTCCACAAAAAAACACAACAGTCAGCAGATAAGATAGGCTTTCTGAAAATTTTGCCTGGTCCTGTTTGTCTTAAAAGCTCTTTGATCTTTGCAAAATGTGTGTGTGCATACAAGTACATACAATTCCACTAAAACATCATGTCAAACCTTCATTCATCCAATATAATTATTGAAAACAGTAACCTTGAATTAAAGTAAATACCAATAGTATTTCACCCTATAATCCACACACTGTATTCTAGTGTATTTAACAGTAACAATGTGAACATTTTTGCTTTCCATCCCATAAAGAAAATACCTTTCATTAATTAATTTGTCCACTATGCAATTGTTATGCAAAAATTTTACTAATTTATAAATTTTGAATAGGATTAGTCTTCATTAGTCTTCATTCATCAGTCTAAATGTTCAGATGATTATGAGCTTGAATGAATCATAAAGAACTTACAGAAGAACATACAGGTAAATATATTAGTGTCTGTTTTGAAAAAATTCCATCATTTTGGCACACAGATTTATATTGAGTAAAAAAACATAGTAGATTTTTAATTATTAATTCCTTATTTGTATTAGCTATATAAAATTATGTTCTGTGAGGCTGTTACTAATAATCACTGTAGCTGAATTGCAATTTCTTTGTAATTTGTTAATTAAATGTCTTTTAAGGTACTTAATCTAAAGTGTTATAAATATTTACCAAGCCTCCTTTATTGAAAACTTATTTTATACTCCCAAGAGCAGCCTAAGTGTCTGTTTCTCAAAGGTAAGTGGAGAGCTGGAAAAATATTTTCTTTGTGAATGTCAAGTATGCAAGAGAAATCTAATAGGTAATTAAGATGTTGCACAACACAAAACTCAAAAGTAATTTTTTTACATGGCTACCTGCTTGATATTCTGATAAGTAAATTGTGTGTAAAATTAATTTAAAAGTACTGTTCTGTAAGCATGCAACAAAAATTACAAGTGAAATCACTGCAAATCCACACAGTGTCTTGAAAGCTCATTTAGCATTTATGAATTTTTTAAATAATTACATTTATGTTTGATAATCTCAGTAAAAACAGCAAAAATCATTACCGATATAACAAGTAAATTTCCATTCCCTGAAACCCTTCACTATATGACCTGTCCATTAGTAATTTTTTCCTTTAGTTCTTATAACTGTTTAGTTTCTGGTTTCTCTAAAGTATGAGTATGAGATACTGTTCATAGCAAAGGAAAAATCCAAGAGAAATACTTACAGCCATATAACTAAGTATATTCACATCCACATTTACAATTAATGTGGATTAACATTCAATCCTCCTGTGCTTTGATATTACAATATTATTGATAATCAATAGGAAAATTTATAGTGGCTTATACTATGGATAAAATTTCCAAGTAATTCTGACACTGCATTTGAAAAAACAAACAATATATCTAAATATTTTTTCTCTATTTTGTTTTATTTTTTAATTTATTTTGACTTACACTAAATATTTATATTTTAGTACTCCTTTGGTATTTCCACTGACAGTAAGAAAAGAAATTGATATCTGCTCTGAATCTTTTAAAAAATGTATATAGATTTCAGAGAATTCTACGTAGTATAACTAATGTATTCAGAAATGTGTGGATTAATAGTGGTTGAGAATGCCTTAAGGCTGATGGTTGTCAATGGACAATGGTCAATTCAGCCTTTTAAAATGTTTTCTAAGCCCTGTTTTAAAACTTAATTAATACAGATAATTTCAACCTCTAAGGTGTTAGGAATATTTGGAAAAAGTATAAGTACCCAGGCAGTCATTCCCATGGCAAGCTATTATTATTTTAGAGTTTGGGGCAACAAAATTCTTGGCATATAATAAAGGTAACTGAGCTTGCTGTCTTTCTCTCTAAAACATATATATATATATATATTCTAGGAGATTTTTTTAAAAAAGGTTAATAGTTCTATAGATTTCATAAGATCTGAAACATTTCAGGTAAAAAAAGACATTTTTATCTATAAAAAACACTGCCTTGTCATTCAAAGAATTGTTTTGTTTCTCACCAGAACTCGAAAATATATGTTTTAATGTGGTAATATTCTCTAAAAGGACTCATATGTAGGAGGTGAGCATCCTAATATCAGTGCAAGATGATGTTTATTTTACACAAATACGATAAGCATATCTATACTATAATAATATTTTCTGGAACAGGACCATACAATAAAGTTTATGAAAGAGCTAGGAACTGTACCTAATACTGCTCATTCCCATCCCATTGTTTTAATCATAGAATAAATCTCTCTGTGGTAGTCAGATGGTACAGAAACAGTATTTTATAACAGATGCCATTTTGAGGAACTGAGGGGCATGGTTTAGAGATTGGTGGGAATGGTCGGACTCAATGATCCGGTGGGTCTCTTCCAACCTGGTGATTCCATGATTCTATGATTCTATATCATAATCAACATTAAAACTTAAGAAAGACATAAGAAACACTGCACTGTTATTTTCCTTACTTTCAGACCTCAGAATTACTGCAACCATTGTGCTTTCTAAAACTTTTTATTGACTGTTTTCAGGATGAGTGTAATGAAATATTTCAAAGGAGATACTGAAGGCTGTTTTCTTTAGGAACTGTAAAAATATTTTTTCAAGTGAAATATTTCTAGACTTGATCAAATATACTGAATATTCTTTGAGAAGTAGACAAATCATCCTTTTTTGCAATATTTTGGATTATAAAAGATGGTAAAGAATACAAGTTTAAATAGTTATAACTGACTGTAGTTGCATCTATGTAACGTCACTTTTTCCACTGTACACTGAAATAGATTAAAAAAAATATACAGTTGCTCATTTCACTGTAAAGTAGACAGAATAAAGTTAAAACCAATACCATCTAGACATTAAAGAAAAATATATTTGTTAGATAATATTTTCCTTCTGTTACATTTCAGGGGAAGGTTACGATTACTGAAAAATAATATGCTTAACTGATATACCTATGTACTGAAATATAAGCTTCTAAGGTTTTTTGGGTGTAATTTTTTGTGATATTCAAATGCTTACATACAGAAATAGATAAGCTCAAGCATGTAAGTTAGTGTCCATTAATGAGGTGAACAGGATTTTTTATAAATAATGGAGTTGTTTACTATGTGCTTTTAGAGAATCACCTTTCTTTTCAAAAATTTAGTAGAAATTTCACACTGTGAGAAATAACTGACAGTCTTCTGGAAACCTCACTAGTCATACAAAATAAAATACCAGAACATCACATTAGGTCTATCTAGAGCAAAGTGTACTGTACCACTAAATGCATTTTGCACCTGCATCATGACAAATTACTTCTGCTTCTATATGTTGGGGTTTTTTTTTATAGCAACAGAATCTGTGTAAGGGTTTTTGGAATATAAATGCATTGTCAATATCATGTACTACTTTCAAGAATTACAGTAAGAGTCTTTCTATTCTTCCTCTCTTTCTTCCTCATTTCCATTCTCAATCACCACCACCACAGTAATTGTATTTGCTTTGAAATTATATTCCACAGAATAGAATTTTCAAAATACCTACATATANTGACTGTAGTTGAATCTATGTAATGTCACTTTTTCCACTGTACACTGAAATAGATAAAAAAAAAAAAAATACAGTTGCTCATTTCACTGTAAAGTAGACAGAATAAAGTTAAAACCAATACCATCTAGACATTAAAGAAAAATATATTTGTTAGATAATATTTTCCTTCTGTTACATTTCAGGGGAAGGTTACGATTACTGAAAAATAATATGCTTAACTGATATACCTATGTACTGAAATATAAGCTTCTAAGGTTTTTTGGGTGTAATTTTTTGTGATATTCGAATGCTTACATACAGAAATAGATAAGCTCAAGCATGTAAGTTAGTGTCCATTAATGAGGTGAACAGGATTTTTTTTAAATAATGGAGTTGTTTACTATGTGCTTTTAGAGAATCACCTTTCTTTTCAAAAATTTAGTAGAAATTTCACACTGTGAGAAATAACTGACAGTCTTCTGGAAACCTCACTAGTCATACAAAATAAAATACCAGAACATCACATTAGGTCTATCTACCACTAAATGCATTTTGCACCTGCATCATGACAAATTACTTCTGCTTCTATATGTTGGGGTTTTTTTTTATAGCAACAGAATCTGTGTAAGGGTTTTTGGAATATAAATGCATTGTCAATATCATGTACTACTTTCAAGAATTACAGTAAGAGTCTTTCTATTCTTCCTCTCTTTCTTCCTCATTTCCATTCTCAATCACCACCACCACAGTAATTGTATTTGCTTTGAAATTATATTCCACAGAATAGAATTTTCAAAATACCTACATATATAAAAAAATCTCTGTTCAGCATTAACTGTCTTAGCACTGCCATTTAGTCACAACTTTTAATGTAAGACTTACTACTATAATTTCTGCCTTTCATCTCTCAGCAAAAAGGTTTTCTTAAAAATTAGCTTCTTAAAAATACCATACTGTTGATACAACAAATTCCACATGTACCAGTAATCATCTACTCAGTCAGTCCACATGAGTGTTTTGATTGTGAATGTACCTAACTGATCTATCCTGTAGAAGTGACAGAGACATATCCTCCACCAAATTCTCATACTTTGCCGATATTTCTTTCTCATCCATTTCTAGAAATTTAGAAATCTCCTTCAGGAGGCAAGCCAAAATCATACTTGTCTTGAACAATTTAACACCATTTGGATAACTTCTCAGGACCAGATGTTTATATTATTTTTCACTGAAATGAAGATGCATCTTCTTCCAAAGTCTATTAAAGAATCTCTGTGTAGAAGAGAAAAATTGAAAACCCAGAAGAGTAAATCCAACATTGTGCTAACTCATAGCAGGGATCTGAAACACGTCAAGGATGATTACCACGAGCATTTGGTATCTTAGGCTTGCTCAATATTACATACTGATATGAATAACAATTAATTAAATTAGAACATCTGAGAAAAGAAATTATCAGATGAACACAGACACATATGGAATGCAATAGATGTTGTCCATCTTTCTGCTTTTGTAGAATCTTGGACCTCTTTCCCATTATTATTTTATTGCCTTCCTGCAAAATAAAATGAAAAAGATCTGGTTCAAACCTAGAAACACCTGTATTAGAATAAAAAATAATCAATCAATGAAACAAAACAGATTTGAAAGCACAAAGATTATATATATACATTTTAAATAGATATATTGTATTCTAAATAGTTCAAATTAGCCTCTTGGTTGCCCACAGACTTAATTTGTTCAAGGAAGTATTATTGATATAAACTGAGAAAAAAATTATTTAATTGTTCAGTTCAGTTACCCAACTTAATCTGAATGCGTTTCTAATGCAGAATCATTGAAGAAATTCCTAAGAGATCACTAATATAAGTGAAGCTACAGTTCACTAACTAAAAAAGAACAGAATTATGCTATTTGAAGATGAGAACAGATTATTCCTTTTTTTTCATCATTTTTCCTGGGTCTAAGGAAGAACGGAATAGGACCTCTTGGCGAAATAAAATAGGGAGCAATATACACATGAGGATAGAGGTATTAGGGCAGACAACATGCTTCACCTGTTATGTGAATTACACTGTTTCTGCAGAAATGGTCCAGGTATTAGGCAGAATTTTTTTATGCTGAGGGTGGTGAAACAGTGGAACAGGTTGCTCAGAGAGATGGTAGATAGAGCATGGTGCTCCAAAGGTCAGGGTCATTAATGCTGCCATCTCAGGATGTCCCCCAGTTGAAAGACATACATGTATACCTTCTCAATCTGACCCATTCAGCCCAGCTCCTTTTATCCTCCTCTAAGGGACTGCAGAAAGGGTTGGCAGCAACACCCACCCCTTGCATGGCCAGTGCATGAGCAGGCTGAGTGCCAGCTTGTTATTTGTCCCATGCTAACAGGCCTTGTTCTCATAACATCTTCCCTGGCTATGCGGACTCCTTGGGCTCTTCTTCAAGGTCTTGTAAATAGCAGGCAGTTCAAACTGCTTTTGTACTTTTTTCTTCCAATCCCCTTCCTGTTATCTGTCTAGTTAAGTACATTCATTTACTTTCTCATCACAAGGTGGCTAAGAATTGTTGCTTAAGCTAATTCACTACTTTAAAATTCAACTGTACAATATATTATACATATATATATATATATTGTCCAACAACAGATCATTATTTATTATCTCTGATACACTGCTTTAGTTTATGTGGTGGTACTTCAATTGAAAGCAAATTGAATGATACATAGTCACCCATACTGCTGTGGGGAGACTTTTAAGTAACCTTTTCAGCAAAATGCCTTTGTAGTAGTTTAGAAATCAACTTAATAGATATTTGTTTATTCATGCAAAATTAGCTAAAAAGATGCTGGGATGACTCTTTTACAGTAGAGTCAATATTCTATAATAAGAACAGACAAGAAATTATAGTTCACAAACTGAATCAGGATTAAGAGTTTGAATTCCTGGAGAGTGTACCAATATTACAAGGAGAAATGGTCTTTTGCTTTAGCCATATACTCCATTTCATAACTGAGAGCAGCAATTTTCTTCATCCTGTCACAAAAAGACTTGTTTTTCATCAACTAGGTTTTCTAAGAACATATATCTTCAGCTTTCATATGCCACATGGCAATATTTTTAGCTCAAAACTAGCACTCAAGATTTACTGAGTGCATAAGAAAGTACTAAAACTCGCTGCACACGGGATAAAACTCCCGTTTTCTTTAATAATGCCAGAACAATCATTGAGGCATAAGAGAAACTATTCTCACTGCTGAGCACTTTCTCTAAGCTTTGCTTAAGATACTGAGAAAAAGTAGGATTGTGGTTCATGGGATCATCTATCCTTAAGATTAATTTTGCTCACTATCAAATACAATGACACTTATGAACAGCCTCATTAATTCCTCACAGGAATTAATTAAGACTGCACAATTGTTATCATAAGCCTATTTTCTCCAGTTTTTTGTCTTCTTGTGTTCAATAATCTATCTAGAAATGTAACGTGGCAATCTTTATGACAGCATATAAAATCTAGTCACCCTGTACGATACCTAGGAAGTTAGCATACTGAGAATAATGCACAATTAACAAAGTGCTATATCAGTGTAAGTTTCTGCAATCATCTTTTTCCACTATATAGTTAAAAGCAAAATAATTATCTTTAATATCCTTTGCTAATTTTAGTTAGAACTGGACTTTGATTTTCTGATTTTGTCACTCAGTACTGGAGTAGTTTTCATACTTCATTTCATGGTGTGTTCTTGTTTCCAGTTCTTCTAGTATTATTTCATTTTTTTTGTGTTGTAGCTCATGAGGAAGCTCCTCGTTTAGACAAAATAATTTTGTTTTGACAAACATCCTGATCATCCTGAACAAAGAGCAGATCTGTCAATAAGTTAAGCTAAAAACTTCAGCCAGCTCTCCTGGGCTTCCTTCATCTTCACGGACACTTGTAAGGGGATTCTACCTACCAGTTCCCAGAATAAGCTAAAGCCTGAATCTCCAGTTCATTTTCCTAGCCTTCCATAGGATTTTTAACTCAGTCACCTTGCAGTTGTTGTAACTCAAACACCCATTCATGGACATATTGCCAGTCAGTTGTTCTCTGTAATCAGAAAGTCAAACAGATAATTTTCACTAATCATCCTCTGTAACATTTACATTGGGAAATCATCATCAATCCTGTCTAAAGCACTAGAGCTTAATTTGAATTAGCCTCATAGTAAAAGTATGCGCAGCCAAGATATCCCATGAAAATTACTTATTGTGAGTGGAAGCCCTCTGCTAGTTGTTTTTAGAAAACCTCATCTACCATGTCCTCCTACTTCCTCTTACTTAGAGAGTCTGCTGCAGCTTTCTTAGTGTTCTTACTCTTTTAATTATGACTTAGGGATGTCCAAGAGACTCTATCTCTGGTGTTGTATTACGATTCTGCCTAGTGAATGATTGCCTAGATCCCCCTTCTTTATTTTTTTCATTTAAGTAGTCATGCTCCAATTATGTTCTTTCCACTCCTCCAAGTTCCATGATATCAATCACATCATACCCCACAATCATTGCTTGGGCTCATGATTATTTTTGTTTGTTGTCCAGGGTCTAGGTCTATCTGGAAGGTATCCCAACTAAACCTTTGAATGCTTCTTTCTTCTAAATAAGTGAAATTTTCCCTTCTCCCTCATATAACTCCTGCTTGCATTTTACTTCTCACTGGGTTTCAATACTATCCTCAAATGAATATAGCGAAATACCTCCTCTCCAGGCAACTTAGCTTGGTTGCATAGCTGTTCATTTCTAACTGAATTTAATTTCTTCCCTATAGTCATTTGCTTTAAACATGGTGCCATCAAGGAGTAAATAAAAAATCACTTGTCACATTAGCTGCACAGCCAAGCACTAGTCTGTTGGATATATCACATAAATGAGGAGATGAAGCCTTGGTTCTACAGCCAGAAATCACAAGATTCTAGCTCGCATCCTCAAGGATCCATCCTCTGGAGTTATATCTAGACAAAGAATGCTGCAATACTAGAAGAAGTGATTGCAACAGCTGAGGCAGAAGAGGTTGTCTTGTAGTGTATTATTGTGATGTGTTATTAACATTTTCTTAAAAACAGCACATCTGGGGTTCCAATGTGCTGTATGAAAACTACCATGTGCTTTGTTTTTGTTTTACAGCCTATTCAGAAAGCTGCTTCTACTCTCTAGGTGCCAGATAAACTAAGAATTAAAATACAATCTGCTCCCCACCTTCAAAACAGTCAAGACCCAGCAGGTAACTTCTCACACTATCTGTGACCTTCTGGTCATGGCACTCTTAACCTGTGAATGCTGAGTCTACTGTGCACTGCTTACTTCTCTTCCACACCATTAAATTAAAAGCTCTTTTTTCTTTTTTCCATTCTCACAAACACACATAAACACACTCCTCTGGCTTTCTTTTACATACTTTGTGGAGGAAAAAAATCTTAATATTTGACATGTACTTCAGCTCTGAACAAATACAGTATTTAAAACACTTTCTTTACCTGTATATACTATACAGGAAATGTTAAATGGCACGTATAATTAGCCATGCTTATCAAATAGTACTACACGTTTTTATTGTCTGTGGAAATAATGGGCTGCTGACATGAGCAGAGTAAAAAACTGTTGAAAACTAAATGGATGACCACCTTTACAAAATACTACAGATAATATATTCTGGATACAGCTGCTCAAATTCTTGGAGAACTACAAAATATTTTAAGCACATTTTAAAGAAGAGAACCATGACATTAAAAGCTGAGATTCACTGCACCGCTACAGCTGCAAAAATGTGCTACCCTCCACCAAGGGATTAGTTTTGATCCCAGTAGATTCTATAATAAAAATAACTCAAATAGCTATTTCCTGGAGCAATGTCTCTCTGGTATATCCAGGAACATAGCTCCATGCTTTTGTTACGAAAGGAATATTTTAAAAAAAAAAAAAAATATGAAACATCATATTTTCACCAGCTAAATGCAGATAAAGTTAAATTGCCTCCTACTTCATCCAAATATCAGCTGAGAGTCTTTCTATAGCCTGAATTATTTTCCAGATCCAGATTGAATTCTCTAAACAATATCTTCTTTTTTTTTGTTTTTTGTGTTTCCTAGAACCATTTGTTATATTTGTTGTTTATATTAAAAGCTCATTGTAGAAAAACATTTTTTTCAAATTTATGCATGAACAGTTATAAAGAAAATAAGTATTAATTAACATGTTAGCACACCACTTGTCACATTTTATTTGTTTGCATGATAGCTTTATAATGTGTTAATATAAGTGACAGTAACTATAAAGCACACTATAATAGTGATAGGAATACCTACTACACATATTAATCTGTAAATTCAGTGCTACTTATTAAACCTAGGATTGTAGGGTTTTTTTTCTCTAAATTCTGCAGAAAAGAGAGTTCTTGATTAAAAATATGTTTTCTCTTGTGGAGTATAATCTGCCATTTAGAGAACCTGGATGTTGTCTGAAAAGGGTACCAACTTATTGTTTAACAGTATGGAAGCTAGCAACTGATTTTTCACTTTCTTCTGAAGTTTCTGTAAGTGTGATATGGACAGAAATATTTCCTTGATTATAACTAACGCTAACAGGAGTAATAATAATGAAATGGCGCTGCTATATGGCTTCAGTTATTTACAGATGTAACATTACTTGTGGATTTCTTTCCCTGGTATTATAATATACTGGCAGCGAGCTGTTTATTTATGTAGCCAGTGAAAGTTTTTCCTATATTATTTACTGTATGTGTATATACTTTTTTTTAAGTTCCTTCATTTTTTCCCTTCTTTTCTGTATCTTTCTTCTTTGTTAATTTTTAATTCTTTTTCCTCATCCTTATTTTGATAGAATGAGTGGTTTTCTATTTACTAATTTAATATCGCTTAGATTTCTCTCTTTTTCACTTGAGTCTTTCAAGTGACCTTTCAGCACCTCTTAGAGTACATTTCAATCAGGATAGTGTAAATAATGTTTACACGCATAATTTGACTGGGTTTTTTTTTCTATTTTCAAGTTTTTTTGGAGCCAAATTTGGTGATATTTAAGCTATAAACACTATGTGGTTTCCTCTCGGGCCATTTTCACTAGTTAGTCAATGTGGCAATAACAATTCATGTGTTGCAGGTCACCTGTTCTTTGCTAGGAAACTCTCCTCTATGAATTGGTCTTTTTGATTCATCTATTCTGAAGAATTATTAGAATGGGATACCAAATGCCTGGAATTGATTACATCTTAGAAACAGATTTGAACAAAAGATCAAAATAGAATCTTTACAGTTAATAATTTAATTACAAATGTAAATACTTTATTTCTATATTATTTTTATATTCTGAATATATATTTATTAAAACATAACATTCCTTGGGTAGTCATAATTGGAAGTATATACTGAAGAAATTAACAGAAGGAAGATAATTATATGAGTGTTAGAGTGTGAGTATGTCTCTGTGCATGTTTTAGGATAGAATATGCATAAAAAAATGATTTGTCTGCTGAGGATTAGAAGTTACATTATTAATTTCTCTGTGGTTTTTGGGTTTGGCTTTTGGGGAGGTGTGATTTTTCAATGCTGCACATCTTTTGTTTCTGATTCAAAAGTTATATTTTGTTAACTCAAGTTTTCTCTTTTCTAGGTAAACCAAGCGAGGACTGGGGGGTCATGTTTGACTGTTAAAAACAGACAAAGAAAGGAACCAGATGAAAAATCACAGTGAAAATGGCTCTAATAATTCTAAGATCTCAGGTTTTATTTACAACTCTTTCTTAACATTATGTTTTACTGAAATACTAATAAGCTTCTTTAAGAAAACAAACAACAATGAAATTCTAGGTGTGTCTAATCCCTGTTTTATTGTAAGAGAATCAGCTCTCACACTTCTCAATCTCTTCAGCACACCAGATAGAAAAACTGAAACACAAAATAAATACGAACTCTATTAGAGGCTAACTTTATATTTCAGTTGAGCTTTAAACTCAGTCAAGTTTTAGGCAAAGTCTTCACACTGGTTTTCAGACAGAGTTGTTCTATTTAGGTGTAAGGAGGTATAAACACTTTTTTGTGCAAAACACAATAGGCTGTAACTAAGATTCTTTTTAAGTAATATTGATGACCACAGAATCTTCTAATGAGAGTGCATTTCTTGAACATGCTCAAATGAGAGCCTTCAAGTTGCTGAATATGGATTTTGCCAAATTTGTATATTTTCAATTAGCGTGAAATGTTAAAGCATGTCTGTACTGGCTTTATCATTCAAGGACAATAGACAATATTTCATTGCCTAAGTAAAACAGATTTAATTGCTAAACAAGATTTCAAGGAACTCAACTTCATTTTAATCACAAACAAGCTGCAAGGCAATTTTCAATTACAGCAAGCTTTTTATTTTTATCCAGCTGTGTATCCCTGCTGATTCCTGAAATTACATGTAAATTGTCCCAGATTTTGAAGTGTTACACCTACTGAGGTTTTTCTTTTGTCAGCTGATGAAGTATCTGTGATTAGAGGCACACTAAATTGGCATTTTTAAGATTCATTTCCCCATCCTGTATATTTTTGGACTGGATGACTGAATATGAAGAAGGTTTTGTTGTCTCAAGAGACATTATTCTTCCTAATTAGGCCGTTGGTAGTGTAAACTGCTCACCTATAATGTAGTAACTTCAAAAGATAATAAATTTTAGAGAAGAGTCTATGGGGTTTTGAGGAATCAGGTCAATAACTCTTGTCTTAAAAATAGTTTCAGATATAGTCATCCTAGAACAGTTTGCATAATGATGCTGCTTTTAAACTTTTACTATTATTCTATTAATTGTTTAGGCCTTAGATTTAGTGATACACACCTGCTTGTGTTATATTTAACTCAATTATCCATATTTATGAGCTATGAATTTGAGTAAGATTCTTAATTTTGAACTCACCACACCGCCTCTTCTACTACTATCCGTATGCAAGACAATGACAGAAAAACAGAAGGTCTATTTTTATTCCTAGTTAACCCATATGTATATTCAAATACAAATGAAATACATTTTAGATTAGAGAACTAGTAAATATATTGTAATAAGATAAGAGTTCTGTGCACTAATGACTGTTAAAATGGGCTTGTAGATTGCATCTGTTGTGTGGTACTTCAGTTCCTTTGAAACGTACAGTATAGCAGTCTTGGACACTGACAGTTCTATCCATGTTAACAATAAATGAAGGTATTGTTCTCAATACTTGGTAAAAAGATCGGCAAAGTAATGAGTTAGAGATAGTTGTACTTGCATTTTCATGTACAACGGTATAGGCAAATGAAAATCACTGACTTGGAAAAATTGAACTGAAGGTTTAAATTCCTCCTTCCGTTCCAGATATGTAATCTCAGTACACTTAACTCGAGTGCAATTGAGAAAACGATATGTAGTTACAAGACACGATCTTTCCCAGGTAGACAATGAGTAACTCAAACTGTGGCTTCTCACCATGCATCAAAATAACTCAGTGATATGCTGCTGCCTTCAAGTTGACTGTGAGGCCGCTACAATTTTTTTTTTTTGCAGTAGAATAAATACATAGGTAGCAAAAAGATTTATTCACTTGTTGATACCAACAAAATACAGAAGTATATTTGCACAGCTGTAAGATTCTGCCAAGATTAGCTATCAATTAAAACTTCAATTAAATTAGCAATTGCATACATAATATTAAATGTGTAACTATTAATATTTATTATGAAGTAAATATAAAACTCTGACATTTATATTTGAGAATTTTAAGCTTCTACAAAACCAGTTACATGTTCCTTTTTTATAATATTACTTTAAATTTCAATAGGGTGTAACAAGCAATCAACTACATTTGTCAACTTCATTTATGTATGAATTGTATTTGTCTATATAAAGATTTCCCAGTAATATGAGAAAAAAAAATCATCTTATAAAACTTACTACCAGACGCTCTTTTAAAACAAGAAGAAAAAGCCTATTCTCTCAGAGGTAGTGTTTACTCTTCATGATCAAAGAAATCATGATAGTAGCAATTTTCATGTTTCTTTCAGGATATCTATCCTATCAATTTTGTCCTGTATAGATGTAAATCCATATGAAAAACTATACAGATATGTGCCAATATTTAAATTAATATTTTCATTTGCGTATGATGCTGTAGCAAGTCTAAGGTAATACAACTGAAACAATTCTATGTGCTAATGTACTAAAAAACCCAACTTAAAAGTAAAGATTAACTCAATTTACTTTAACTCAATTTTACTTCACATTTGCAAATCATTTTGACTAGTGATCTTTTTCATTATAATATCTCCCTCTGTCAGTGGTCACCCAGTACTACATTTGAACATGCAGAGTTCTGCTTCTTTAAAAAAACATCCCTCTGCAATTTAAAAAAGACTGTGTTTCATTCTCCAGCTTATGATTCAAAACATTTTACTACAAAAATCCGTAAGTCAACTAGTTTAAAACAAGTAGACTGTATTGAAATTGTACCCTAAGGAGAAAATATGTAATGAAGATGTATTTATTCACATTCTGTTTGCAAAATACTTTTTCTCCGTCTTTATCTCTCTTTTTATTTTTCTTCTTAACTCTATCAAGGCAAGATGGTTGTTCACAGAACACTGAAAATAAGAGTCATGAATGCTTTTATGAAAATGCTCTTAAACATTATGTTTAAATATAATAATCATAACTGATTTTCCTTTTCCTTTCTGAAGTTAGCTCTGTATGATCTGCTGACCTAGCATTCTCCACTTATGTATTACTTTGTCTTTTTACATTTGTCAACTGTCACTCCCTTTCAAACCAACATAAAAAGAGATTAGTTTAGGTAGTCTAATAGTTAAAATCACACTTATTGATAAAAGGATGTAAATTTAATTTAAATCTGGTAATATTAAAATATTTTCTACTAAGTCCACTGAGCACTTTCAAAAAAAGCAAAAATGGGTATAGTATACATTTATTTGTTCTAGTAATGAATATAATTTAATTTTTGTGAAAAAAAATCTACTTTCTTGTTTCACAGGAAGTTTGTTTGAATGGAGAGGTATTGTAAAACAGAACAATAGAAACAAAGTATTTGCAGTTATAGAAGAAAATCTGCACTGAATGAAAGATTCAATTTGATGAGAGGATGAATCTAGAAGATTATTGGTGAAGTTTTCTTTAGCACTGAAATGGGAGAAGGAACATATGGAATAAAAAAGCAGGAGAATATGAAAGGCATTCTCTACTTAACTGACAATTGTAACAAACTACATCCATTTTTGAAGTTGAAAATTGTAAGAATATATATTCAAGAAGAAAGAAAAAAAGGTAGTAAATCCCAGCAAAACTTTTAACACAAATTTCTTCGTACAGCCAGAAAAAAATGAAAAAAAGAGAAGAAAAAACTTCACAAAACCATGAAGAAGGGATATAAAAATGTCATTTTGTTAAAAAAAATTTTTTGTTTACCTTTTATTTATGGGGAGAGTTTTAAAAATACTGTGGTTGTCATGTTTTTTGTATCTTTTTGTTAGTATGGGATATTTTATTCTAAATCTTTATCAAGAAAGAAGGGAAAAACACTAAAATAATTATTAAAACAACAACAATAATAACAATAATAACAATGACAACAATAATATTTTTGTTAGTACCACTGATGCAGTGGACAATTTTGTATTCAGTTCCAAAGTGGGATTTACATCCAACATTAGTACTGTATAGCAAAACAACGTTCACCACAACTGTTTGAATACATCAGAGAGAGCTGTGAGTGTGGACATATGGCTGCTAGGCAAGTGTGAAGGAAAGAAATATAGGCATGAAGTCTGAAAATACAAGTGAGTTGACAAAGACTACACAGTGAGAGACAGCATGCTCAAGTGTTTTTTAAAACTTAATGATATTTTCTTACTGCAAATGACCCTTTCTGGAGAAAACACAGCTTTAAGCAAGGAGTTTTTGTTGTTGCTCTTTATTCCATGGTGCCGTTAAACAAAATGTAAGATTATACAAGAGCCTATTAGCAGTTTAGATCTCAGTGACAGTTGCCTTTCTGTACCTATAAGACTGTAAGATTATTTCTGTAGCTACAAGATTATAAAGCTAGTGCATTAGTTTTCCCATTATGTTCCATTTGAAATTGTGATCTCTACATTTTCCTGTAGCATTGTCTATACTGAAGTATTATACAGAAGAAACAGAGAGACTGAAATAGATAGAAATAAATAAAAGGAATCATTAAATAAGTTCATGCTGATTTAGAAAAACAGAATGTTGCAAATGCAGTGTTGATATGCGAACATAAATGTAGAAGAGGAAATCTTTGTTAATTTTCAAGCAACAATAGGGTTTCTCATTCAGTCAGGAATATTTAAATAGGTAGCAAAAGAGACTAAATTACTCTAAATCCCTCTTTGAAGAGTTATACTGAAACAAATCTTTGCTAGATTTTTAGTCATAAATATAGATATGTGACTGCATTAACACCTGTAATGTGGCCTCATCTCCCTTGTGCTTGCTGTGAAACTTATTGTCAATGAGACAATGAAGATTCTTAATCTAAAAGGCAAAGTTTTGAAGGATTTTTTTTCCTTTGCTTCTTATTCTGAAATGGCAAACCTATGTCCTAGCCTTTTGTTGCTCAAGAATTTCTCTTCCTTGTTTGTCAGTCACAATAGGTTATGCCTCAAGGTTGCCTCTTACATTCAGCTCAACACATCTAAAATGAGTTCACTTTCAGCAGCAAAGTCTTTTTTAGCATAGTAAATGCAGTACTAATTTAGCCCTACTCCAAAATTCCCTATTTTTAGGATTATGAGATCTTTGTCTTGGCATAAATTAAGCTATATATTCATGTATAGTCATAATAATAGATTTTATATCATCTTTTTAGTTGTATAACTTGTTCACCAGGTAGGAATCAGAGCTGACAGAAATACCACTGGCAATGCTGGAAGCTCTGGCAATAGTTTTCCAGCTACCACACACTGTGATTGCTGCATGAATGCTCATACAATTAGAATTCTAGTTAATATTACAGTTGTCTGAATTAAAATAATATTGAAGTGTTAGATGCTAGACTTTGTGAGCCGTGTGTATAAAATAAAGGTGGCATATAATCTATCTGTAGGAAAAGTTCAGTCCATTATCCATAACTTAATGAACTTATCAACAGCTTATTTACATTAACAAATAGAATCAACAAATTAGAACCATCTGAAAGCAATTGATTTTAGAAACCTGCAAAAGAGAATGTTTTCTGTTTAATGGCTGGGAGTTAAAAACAAGTAATGAATCACAATTTAGAATACAACTTTTTTAAACCTTCATTGTTTAACAACTATGTGAAAAAAGAAGGTTAAAGGAAAGTAATTATATAAATTCGGAGAAAAAGTGTTTAGATACTTTGATTCATTGCTTAAAAACAGGGTTTTTTTGATGTAATCTCCCATAAATGTAGAAAAGAATAATTCAACAGTTTTTATTAGCAATGCTCAGCTCAACTCAAATAACATCTGTAACATCTACTTAAAACCATTGGCCTTTTGCAAAGAGCAGAAAAACAGGATAAGAGAAATACATACTCAGTATGTTACCCTAGAGTTAAGAAAAAAACCAAAAAAACTAGCACAAATAACACCAATACATTAAATGTTTTCCAAAATTGAAAGCAAAGGAGCATGAGAGGTCTTTTCCACTGTCAAGGCATTTTCCTAGATGCCCTGTGGAAAGACATTTTCTTCTGAACTGTATTAGGTCAAAAATGAACATGAAAGAAAATGGAATAGATTTCAAAGTGCTCCTGATGTTTATTTATTTATTTACGTATTTCCTGCATTAAAGATGGCGAAAGCGTATAGCTGTATGTGATTGCCTCAAGCTAGATAATCTGACAGGACAGTTTGCTGGGGCTGTCTGGATTTTACCAAGCCATAGGGAGACATAAGCTGTTAAAAATCTTGATAAAAAAATATAAACGTCTCATTTAAATTCAAAAATTCCCAGATCAGTTAATAGCTTTTATATAATTGTGCATGCATAGATTAGAACAATTAAAATGGAGATAAAACATCTTACTCTGCTACCCACTGTTTTCTAATGTATTATCAGTTCATTCAGTCTTTTCCTGTGCTTGAGATTTTTATTAAGCAATCAAGTCATTTTATTAATCTACTCACAGTCTTCAGATCAGATTGTACTTAATGAGTTTGATTATTTCTTTTTCGTACTTCAGTACTGATCTCCCTGTTACACTTGAAAATGTGCATCTTTGTGTACTTTCTTTATCTGAAGAATTCATTGCTTGATAACATTTAGAAATGTCCTTGCTACAGAGAGTTTAGACAAAGATACGGACAAATTTCTTTGATATTCAGATACTTTGTCCCAACTTAGACACTTTTAACACAAAAAATTATTTCAATTCATATGTAAAATTGATACCACAAGTATATTAATATATCTTGTAATTAATTTTTCTCAGTTCAGAATATATCAGTGGATGAAAAAAAGTTGGGAGAAGATTTCTAAATTGGTCACACTTGAAAGCTAGCTATTTAATTTGTGTCCAGTTTGACTACTAGAAACCAAACTTCTTATAATTCACACCCACTGATTATCAAATACCAGATAGATCTCTTCCCTTCCTTTCCGTCCTAAAAAAACCCACCCAACCACCCAAACTGCAAATAGAAACCAGTACAATAAACCTTTGACATCAGTAGAGCTAAATAAATTGAATAATTAAAGAATAACCAATTCACTTCTTTCATATAATAGCAATAGTATCTCCTGTTTGCTTTTGAATAATTTATAGGATACTGAACCATGAAACAAATTTTAACTGTACATACCTTCAATATATGGTATGCGACTAAGATTTATTCACCTCATATCCTATTAAAATGTCAAGATGGTACTCTACTGACTTTATGGATCAAGATGCCTGTGGAGAACACAATGCTTTTTCTTATTTTGTACAATCTAGAAACATAGATTCTGCTTATTGTGTTTTCAGAATCTGATAAGAAATCTTTGCCCAATTGATCTATCAGTGAATTTCACATCCACAAAAATAATCTGAAGAAATTTCTCTAATGGAGGTACCAGAAATAAGCAGATATAAAGCAATACTGGATTTTGTGATACAGTTCTGAATTTAGACAATAAAAGTTTTTATATATGTACTTCATTTGTCCCTATTTGTCTCTTATAATTTCTGGTATTTTTTCCTAACTTAGGAGGAATATATTTTAGATTTTTCTTTATTTCACATGGGGGTGTTTTATGCATAATTCAAAGCTTTGAGATCACAGATAAACAATCTTGTAATTTAAACTTGTCTTTTGATAAGGTATGGAGAACGTTAGAGGAGGCTGAGGGGAGACCTTACTGCTTTCTATAACTACCTGAAAGGAGATTGTAGAGAGGAGGGAGCTGGCCTCTTCTCCCAAGTTCAGGGTACAGAACAAGAGGGAATAGCCTCAAGCTCCTCCAGGGGAGGTTTAGGCTGGACACCAGAAAAGAAATATTAATGGAAATGGTCGTTGGGCACTGGAACAGGCTGCCCAGGGAGGTGGTTGATTCACCTTCCCTGGAGGTGTTTAAGGCATGTGTGGATGAGGTGCTGAGGGGTTTAGTGATTGATAAGAATGGTTGGACTTGATGATCCAAGAGGTCTTTGCCAACCTAGTGATTCTGTGATTCTGAGATTACCTTTAAAAACAAAAAAAATTGAAATAAAATAAAGGAAAAAAAAAGAAAAATACTAGTGGTAGTATAGCTGGTAAAAGTTTAAAAAACCCCAAGCTTATCATATCCTGAAAAATGTTAAGATCTCTAAGATTTTTTTTTTAGCTGATTCAGATTATTTTCTTGCTACATTCTGCAAGAACCATTTAGGCTCAATGAGCTATTAGCTTGAGTAGTAGAGTACAATGTATGATGTGTTTCCTGCTGATGGTATAAATTCTCGTCTTGAAGGTAGCAATGTATTAAACCACCTCTGATCAAAATAGTACATTCTTGCAATCATGCTGCAAACTGTATATTTACAGGTCACGCTCTGTGCTGACTTTACATAATTAGAACTAATTACAGGTCATCTACTAAGACAATATGATGCACTGATAGATCTTTTTGATCTTCAGTAAAGATCCAACTGAGTTACAAACAGGAAAGAAATCAATGTCTTACTTCAGTGATACAGTTTTTAAGGCTAGCATTGGAAAACTGAAAAGCAGTGATTAGTCAGTTTAGGTAGAAATCCAAATATCTATGTTTATCATAAGTTTATTTTAATATAAATTTGAAAATATGAGGGGTTTCTAATGGTTTAATCATCATTTTAATTTTCCTACCTGTTTTGCCTTATAATGACAACTTTTCTAGCAAAATTTCCACAAATACTTCCCTAAGAAAATTTAAGAAATAATGGAAGTGTGGATGTTATTCTAATTCTGTAGATATCTCAAAATGCTTGATCAAGTTTCTGAGACAAGGTTACAGTATATTTTTCAGGCTTGCATACCAGAGAAAATACTGTGCTTCTGTCTTTACTGTCAATCTTAAGTATCTCACGTGTCTTAACAAGAGAATGAATATTCCATATATCCTAATGGTCTGGCAAAGCATCTGTCTAAAAGCTACCTAATACCTGTTAGCTTCAGGTACACACTTTGTATAGTTACTGTCATAGTGAAGAACTGTCATAAGACCTACAATGGACTCTGAAAACTCTTATGTGTTACAGTTTGGAAACACACTAAATAAAACACCTTATTTCTAAAAAGCCCAGTACCAGAGATGGTAGACTAAGTCAGCCCAAAAGAAAGGCAAATTAATTTAAAAAATAGAAAAAAAATTAATTAATTGGAATGCTTATTAGTATTTTATTAATTTGGGAATTATTTAATGACATGATTATATCTCCCGATTCCTTCAATACTAATTCCTTGTTAATTTCTTAAATACTACTTGTGTTTAACTGTGCCTGGATACTGAGGTGAGGCTGTCAATGATCTGTCTGCAGTGATTTAATAATATTTTGCTTTAGAAGAAATACCTACTTCCATGCCAGCTGCTATACAGACACAGTAAGGACTATTTTTCTCTTTTATGATTACTTTACCTTACAATATTGAATTCCATCTACTGTTTCACTGAGCAATTACTCATATATAAGATTCTGCTCTAACTCCCCTCTGTTCCTTTTTCCTTTGTAGAGCCCCCAAATACTTTATTTTGGTTGCAAAGTTCACTATTCACATCAATTACAGATAGTTTACGAATTTCTAGAGCAATCCTAGTTCCTTAACTGATTCTTAAGAGCTTCCATTGGTGACCATCTCCCACTGTGAAAAGTGATTGCTACTGTTATCCTTCACTTACTGTGTTTCACTGACATAAATAAACTGCAAGGGTATCTTTCCTCATTACACTACAGAAGTGTAGCAGAATTAACTAAAGTCCTTTAAAGAAGGACTGGTTACCTGAACACCTGTATAAGCTTACAGGGTCCCCTGAAGAACTTAAAGGGACCTGTGAGGTGCAGTATACATCTTTGATTTGCTTAAGTGTTCCTTTTTTATCACTGTTTGCACTTTTCTTTTTTTCTGGCGTAGAGGTGGATTCAGACAACGTATTACACATAATAACTAGTTCAGAATGTTCATATCTAATTTCTAGCAGATTATTTTTTTCTTTTTATATCAAACTGTCCTAAAGCTTTTACCCTGTCACTTCTTCAGAGATATGAAGATTATGATGCAGGGATCTTCCTTAGCTTCTCCACAATATATGTCAACACGATGAATTAAATTAATTATTTCCAATACTGCTTTGACATGTAAAGAAACTGCAATTATCTTTCTTTCCATTGCCAGTTCCCTGGAAGGCAGGTTTCATGATGTATTTGAAATAATTCTTCTCATTATTTATTGTTAGTTATCATAACTTAATATTAATACTTTTAACAATTTTTTTTTGGTGTTTTCATCTTCCTCTCATTATAAGTATATATATAATTTCTAGGTCAAATTAAAAATAAATAGCTAGGTTTTTAATGCATTGATTTTCCCTACATTTCTAGGCTGAAGTAAAGTTGGTCATACAAGGTCCAACACAAAAAAATGAGACTATGCCTGTATCTATTTTTGTTTAACAAATTAAGAAAACAAACTATGACTTCAAAATAATACTTTTCTGAGTTGACATACAGCTGCATATGTTCAAAGCAATTCCACAGATCATTTTCTGAAAGACTGTTGAGATTCTCCATTGTTCTTACTTTCACACCTTCTACCAACACAAAATAGGTTCCTTTGAGCACCAACTTGATCTTTGGGATCTCTTCACCATAAGCCTAAGTCAGTAATTGTAAAGATTTCATCACATATTTCTTCAGTTTCACAAGAAACTTGATGTTAACTCACTGTTCACTCTTTCACACCAACAATTTCCAGCTGAAGGTAGAGAAAATGTCTATATTTGAATACGTGTCTGCTTGCACTGAGTGAAGTGATTCAACTGAGCTTTGTTTCACTGTGACAAGCTAGAATATGTTCTGTAATCATCTCTCTGTCTCTCCAATACCATTTGTGGTCCCCCTATGGGGTTAGTCTCGTTTTTCTTTTTTTGCATGGAATCCCACATGCATTGCACAGGAGACTTTTCATGTTACCATACCACCATCAATAAGAACAGTTAGATACTCAATAGGTTTTATTTATTTAGCACATTGACATGAAAAGTAAACTTTCTTTCATACAATAATACTAATTCTATGTTATGCCAATGCAAACATTAATGGAAATTAAAAGACTTACTGAGATAGAAATTAGTAACTCTAATCACACGTGGATAAAAGGAAAGTTTCCTTTAATCCTATATAGAGCCTTCCTCTAATAACAAAATAAGCTGTGGAGATATAGGAGTAAAATAACTAAAATGCATCCCGGTGACAGGGATATGTTCATACTGATAATTACAAACATTCTAAACTGGAACAAATTTCAGCAGTCCCAGTTTTAAGTGCTGTTTGTGAGACAAAAGTCCAGAGGACACAATCCACAGTGTTAATGGCTGTAGATTTATAAAACTTAATGGAGTAAAGCATTAAGGCTATATTTCCTAAAATCCAGTAGATCTGCACAATTAGGTGAAGAATTTAAGACAAAAGATGCTACTTAAATATATAGTCAAGTTTCTGAGAAATTTTTTTATCATTATTCTGAAGTATATAATAGCCCGATATAATTCTTCCTTTATTAATATACTACCATTAGTATAAAAATTCTTTGTACTGTTTAGAATAATTACTCAGTTACAACTGGGGGAGAGAAATATTAGGTAGAAATGTATTTAGGAAAAACATTACCTTATAGTATAGTTATATAAATAACTATTTACAGCTGAAGATGTTGAAGAAATGTATTAATCAAATACATTTCAGATGTTTATGATCAAAAAGTACCAACTTGTTTCCTGATACACATTGTTTTGAAAATAGTAATGTTCTTGTTACTGCAGAAAGAAAAATAATGGGCTTACAAGTTAGAATTGCTGCAAGTTCTTTCATTGCATTTACTGTTTGCTAGCTAATTGAGTGTGAAAAATCAGAGGTCACGCTGAAACAATACTTTTAAGGCCAGCTTACTGAACGATGAATTATTAGTATACACTTTTTGTTGTTGTTTTTATTCAACAACCATCAATTTGAAGTTCCTGCCTGAAATGAAGGTTCAGAATGATGAAATCAGGAATATAAAACTTCATTTTCAAAGGCAAACAATATTTATTGCCAAGTTTTAACTGAAGCAAATCTTATTGCAAAGTATTTGCATGATATTACTTCAGTAAATTCATTACTATCAACAAAGAGACATAGCTTTAATGAAGGCATTAATCTACATGAATAGCTAAGAAACTTGCCTCTGAGAGTCAGGTACTATGGCAAATATCAAGATATAAGAAAAAAAAGGAGAGAAATGTTTGGAGAAGACAAAATGTATGAAGTAGTACATGAGTCTGGACAGATATACAGGAAAAAGAAAATCAGATGGATGAAAGTAGAGAAAACTAGAGAAAAAGAAAAAGGAACAGAAAAATGAACTTAAGCCTACCCCTTCTTCAGAAGCTCATAGACATTAGGCTGTATGATTTTAATTTGTCTAGCAAAACAGTAATGCTGATATTTTAATTATTGTAGAAATATTTGCATATGCAACTATTTATTGTATGTCTACTTATGTGCATATATATACAATATGTGTGAATACACACATGTACATATTTATATACATGTATATGTATGTAGACAACACACACACCCCTAATTGCGCAAGTACTTCATGCAACAAAAGTGCATTGGAAATGAAATTTAGACTGAAAGTAGCGGTACACGTTTTGGAGGGGATAGAGTTAGATTTCTTCATAGCAGCCTGTATAGGGTCATTTTTTGGATCTGGGCTGAAAGTAGTGTTGATAATGCAATGATGTCACGGCTAAACAGTGCTTATATAGCGTTAATGTCTTTTCTGCTTTTTCTGTGTCACCCACCAGCAAGTATTCCGTGGGTGCACAAAAAGCTGGAAGGGGCCACAGTCAGGACACCTGGCTGCAATTGACCAAAGGCGTATCCCATACCATGGAATCACAGAATCGCAGAATCACAGAATCACCAGGTTGAAAAAGACCTCTTGGATCATCACGTCCAACCATTCCTATCTGCCACTAAACCACATCCCTGAGCACCTCATCTATCCATCTTTTAAATACCTCCAGGGATGGTGAATCAACCACCTACCTGGGTAGCTTGTTCCAGTGCCCAATGACCTTTAGTGTGATTTCTTTTTTCTGATGCCCAGTCTGAACCTCCCCTGGTGGAGCTTGAGGCCATTGCCCCTTGTCCTATCACCTATCACTTGGGAGGAGAGGCCAGCACACTACTCTTCACAACCTCCTTTCAGGCAGTTGTAGAGAGCAATAAGGTCTCCCTTTAGCCTCCTCTTTTCAAGGCTAAACAATCTCACTACCCTGAACTGCTCCTTGTAAGACTTTTTCTCCAGCCCCTCCATCAGCTTCATGGTTCTCTGCACACGCTCCAGAGCCTCAACATCCTTCTTGTGGTGAGGGGCCCAGGACTGAACACAGTATTCAAGGAGCATTCTCACCAGTGCCAAGTACAGAGGGAGAATAACCTCCCTGGACCTGCTGGTCATGCCATTTCTGATATAGGCCAAGATGCCATTGGCCTTCTTGGCCACCTGGGCACACTGCTGGCTCATGCTCAGCCAGCTAACAATTGATATCCCCAAGTCCCTCTCCTCCAGACAGTTTTCTACTTACACTTCCTCTAGTCTGTAGTAGAGTTGTGAGTGTTTAATTGGCTGTAGTGGTTTTAGTTTACCTTCCTGGTAACTAAGGTCATAACTAAGGAAGTATTCCATCTCATTTCTTTACGTAAGCAGAGATATAAAAAGGGAGGTTGGAAGTTAGTGGGCATTCCTGCTTCCGGGAGAGCTGCAGTGCAGATAAGCTCTCTGCAGTCGCTCTGCCGTATAAGTGGGCCGAGGCACAGACCTGCTGGATAAGAGGGAAGTGAGAACTTGTTGTTTTTTCTTTTATAAATATATTAAAAAACTGCTTTAGTCCTACTGAATTTGAGCTCGTGGTTTCCTTTTTTTATTTTCCCCCTCTCTTTCTTTCCCCACCCCCCCCCGTGGTCGGGAGGGGTCTTGGGGCCTCTGTCCTGGGCCCTTTGGGAAATTGGCTTTGGGTCAATTTCAATCGCTCACAACTTTTGGCCAAGCAAGTCCCTAACCACCTCCTCTTGCATCATGGGAGATTTGTTCTGCTCCGCTAGCTCCTGGGGATGTACACACAAGGAACAACTTTCCTTATTATTAAAGCCCAAAGCAAAGAAGGCATTACGTACCTCAGCCTTGTTCTCATCTCTTGTCACAGTTGTTCCCTTTGCATACAATAAGGACTGAATATTCTCCCTGGTCCTCCTTTTACTATTGAAGTATTTGTAGAAAGATTTTTTTATTATCTCTCACAGGATTTTCCAGTCTGAGTTGTAGTTGGGCTTTAGCCCTCTTGATTTTTCCTCTGCATGATCTCAATTCATCACTGTAGTTGACCCAAGATGCCTACCCCTTCTTCAGAAGCTCATAGACATTCTTCTTTTGATATCCATGCAGATCTCCCTGCTCAATCAAGCTGGTTTTTCTTCCTCACTGTCTTATTTTCCAGCACATGGGGACAGCTTGCTCCTGCTCTACCAGGATTTCTTTCTTGAAGACCACCCAGCCCTTGTGGGTTCCCTTGCCCTTAAGGACTCTCTCCCATAAGACTATATCAACCAGCCTTCTGGACAGTCCAAAGTCTGACCTCTGGAATTTTAAGGTGGCTGTTCTGCTAAACCCCCTCTTCACCTCACTTAGAACTGTAAACTCTACATCTCATGATCACTTTACCCCAGGTGTCACATGCCCCACAAGGCCTTCTCTGTTCAAAAATATTGGGTTCAGGAGGGCGCCTTCCCTTTTAGGCTCACTCACCAGTTGAGTGAGGAAGTTGTCTTCTACACACTCCAGGAACCTCCCAGACTGCTTCATCTCTGCTGTATTGTACTTCCAGCAGACAACTGGTAGATTACAGTCTCCCACAAGGACAAGAGCTAGCGATATGAGACTTCTCCCAGATGTTTGTAGAGGAGCTTGTCAGCCTCTTCTTCCTGACTAGGTGGTCCATAACAGACTCCTATCACAATATCTGCCTTCTTGTGGGCTTCTCTGATTTTTAACTACAGACAGTCAATCCTATCATCACTATTATCAAGCTTGAAGGTATCAAAGCACTCTTTAACATAGGCTACCCCACCACCTCTCCCACCCTTTCTATCCAACCTGAAGAGTTTATATCCCATCATAGCAGCACTCCAGCTATACATGTTTCTGTAATGACAAACACATCATAGTCTCCTTGCCCTACTATAGCTTCAACTCCTACTGTTTATTGCTCATACTACATGCATTGGTGTAGATGCACTTCAGTTTGGCTGTTAATCCCACAGCACTCATAAAGGGAATAGTCTTCATTCCCAAATGACTGGTCCTTGGATTATCTAACTCATCTGTGCCAATCACACCTTTTCCGTCATGAGATGTACTCACCTCCACTTGCTCTGTGGTGACATACCAGAGGTCCTCGCCAATACACCAACTCTCAGGCATTGGAGTAACATTTCCAGGCTCCCCCCGTCAAGCCTGACTTCATACTCCTCACCCTTCTCATCTAGTTTAAAGCTGTATTAACGTGTCCTGCTAGATTTTTTCACAGGATTTTTGCACCCCTAAGGGAGAAGCGTGCCCCATCCCTGGACAGGAAACCTGGAGGTGTGTAGGCCACTCCATGATCAAAGAACTCAAAGTTTGCTCCTCACACCAGATTTGGAGCCAGGTATTAATAGTCTGATATTTCTTGTTCTCTTCCTCTTCATTCTTGTGACCCGCAGCCCTTCAGCATTCTTCCCTGGGCCCTGAAGTCCCTCTTAATTGCTCTCTGTTTCCTCCTCTGGATATCATTGTTGTCTAGTTGGAATATTCATAGAGGGTAATAATCCATAGGCTAACCATATAATGTTATGCCTAGCATGGTGAAAGGAGGGAGGAAGAGACTTTTGGAGCTATGGTGTCAATCTTCAAAGTAACTATTAAGCATGATGAAGTCCTGCTTTCTTGGAAATAACCAAATGCCTACTTGCCAATAGAAAGTAGGACATTAAATCTTTATTTTACTTTGATTGCTCACATAGCCTTTGGTTTACCTATTACAGACAGTGCCTTCATCACAATACATGACTTCTCTCAGTTTTGCCCTTCTGATTCTTTTTCTATCTCAATAAAGGACAGTAGAAGGGTGGTTGTGTGGGGCTCAGCTGTCTGCTGGGGTTGACCTACAACAGTAGTCAAGGTCATAGAATCATAGAAGATAGAGATATGGGAAGATAGATGTTGGGATTGTTTCCTTAA